>PVKE010003121.1:0-75221 GCA_004027555.1 Craseonycteris thonglongyai | reverse complement strand
GAGTTGGGATGTTAAATTGTCCACATTCCTGTGGGGCGTCCACGCTCCCTAGGTCTCGGCTTCCAGCCCGCCCTGGGTCTAGCTCCACTTTGGCTGTAGTCCCCCAATCCCCCTTTGTTCTCGCCAGCCCCGGGCCGCGCTCCGCGCTCCGTTCCTGTCCCCAAACTGCTCCTTCTCCCTCCCTCGCCCGCTCTCCCCTTTTTCCTCTAACCTTTGTGTGTTGTTCTGCGTTGTGTGGTTCTCTCAGTTGAGGGTGCTTCTCAGGGTTTCCCCTGTGGGTTCCTTTTTGTTTGTAAGTCCCTTCCCAGGTAGATGTCTGGGTTCTCCTCTCATGCCGCCATCTTGCTCAAATCCTCATCCCCTTTTTATAAGGAAATTGCAGAGTCTGAGGAGGTCAGGCCTTCTGCTGAAATGGAAAAGAAGTTGGCCCTAAAGTCCGGGGGCGGGGTCGCCAGGAGAGCTTTAAGTGTGTGATCAGGGCCCTCACAGGTGTCCTTTATTTGGGGGCTAGCGTTCTCATATGTCAGGGCTTGCCAGGTGCAGAAAGCTTCTACGTCCACTCAGGACAGCCGGGTATTCTCTCAGGTATCTGGGAGAGAGCTTGAGTCATGCAAGCTTGCAGCAATGGAGAAAACCCTCCAATACCAACATAGTCACTTACCATGAAGATGTGTGGCATCTTGGAAATGGGGGTCTCCCATGTAGTTGCACAGATAGAGTCCTGCATACCTCTAGGGAGTCCCCTTCATATTGGGGTTCTTGCCAAGGACACACCTTTGTCTCCTGGACAAAGCCTTGTAACCCAAAAAGTACGAGGCCCCTCGGATGGGATCAATAGATTTTTGTCACTATCAGTGGTTATGATATGATGACTGTCCCTCTGTGTCCACAGGGGAGTAATCCCAGAACCTCCCCTCCCCACAATGGGGACAAAGTCCCAGGATGCTCAAGTCCCTATATAGACGGTAGTATTCGCACATAACTTTGTTCACACCCCGGCTCCGGTTGTCTGCCCACACATTCCTTCATTCCTGTGGATTCAGTGTAGTGCCCAGCACATGGCAAATTCAGGCTTTGCTTTTTGGGACTTTCTGGGATGCTTTTTTTTTTTTTTAAGATTTATTTTATTGTTTGTGACAAGGTCACACACACACACACACACGCACGCACGCACACACAAGAGGGAGGGACCAGAGCAGTCTCCATAGTTGTACATCATTAGCTGTGACATGGTTTCATTCCACACAGGTGGATGTGGGGCTGCACAGGGTGGGAACTGAACTGGGGGCCCCCTGCATGAGGGATAAGAAACTTCGCTGCCATTCTAGATGCTACCAGTTGTGCCACATGTTCTGCATATGGGTTTGCACGGGTTGGGACCAGGAATCGACCCCTGGATCTTGTGATTGTGAGCCAAGTGCTCAACTGCTGAGCAATCTTGGCATCCCTTTCACCCCGTCTTTTCTTTTAAATATTTTTAATCCACAGTTGGTTGAGTCAGTGGATGCAGAGTCCACAGACAAGGAAAGCCAATTGTATACTATAGTTTTATAAAATGTTACCATTGGGGGAAACCGAGCAAAGTATTCACGGGGACTCTTGTATTATTTCTTACAACTGCATGTAAATCTTCAATTATCTCAATGAAAATTTCAGTTAAAAAAATAAGTGAAGGAAGGTTCAATGTAACAACAGAGTTAAATCCCAATTACTCTACTTTTCTGATGTTTGAAATGTTTATTTAAAAATTCCTTAAAAACATTGTGAGGATGTTATTGTGAAACTTTTCAAACACGAAGAAAAGTAGAAAATACAGTATAATGAACACCCACATTGGTGTCACCTAGCATTTGTTAGCATTTTGCCATATTTTATTTGCTTATTTTAAAGTGTAGACACGTAGGACTTGACCTTGAAATATGTGAATGTGCATTTCCAAAGAATAAGATCATCTTTCTATATAATCACAATAACGTACCATTATCGCACCCATCAAATCAACATTTCTTCCTTAGTGTCATAATGTCAGGCTGCATTCAAGTTTTCCAACCATTTCAAATGGTATTTTATAACTTTTTTTTTTAAAGCCAGGATCCAAGCAAGAACAGTGGGTTGCATTTGTTTGTGTACGATTCCTGCAAGCCTTTGAAACTACTTTCCTACATTGATCACGACACCCTCAAGAAGCCGAGGACAGCCTTGGGTTGACTGTCTTTGGCAACTGGGTCCCAAAAGGCTGTCTGGAAAAGTCTTCGGTCCTGGAGTCCTTATGAACAGCAGCTAATCTGTGTAGGATGCTATTTACCTTATGAGGATGTTATCTTGATGGGTTCTCTCAACAACACTGGACACCCCAGTTTCCACCCCCCCTTACAGACTCTAGATAACATGAGCTCTCACTGAAGATACGTACTGAGGAGATAATTCTTATGGTCCGCACTTGGCCGATGGAGGACACTGACCTTGAGGGAGGTTACGTGACTTCCCCAAGGTCACCGTCCGTGGCAGGAGCTAATCAGCCAGCTCAGCCATCGAGCAGCTAGGCCACGTCCGAGGACCACCCTTGGAGAGGAGGGGGAGGCAGGGCGGTGCTGGCTGAGCTCTGCCCAGCAAGCTCCGGGGGCTGGACGCACGATCACATAGTGGAAAGTATGGCAGGCTCTCTGGTCTGGCGACCAAAGGCAGCCATGAGGTTTGCCCGACACGGCGGGAGGGCTGGAGGCTGGCTTCTTGGCCTTCTCTGCTCCAACCCATGGCTTTTGCAGGTTCTGTTGGTGCCCCCACCCACCCCCCTTCAGCTTTTTCCATTTCCTAGGAACTGTCAGCGGCGGATGCCTGTCTCTTTGCTTGACACCTCTTTGAGTCACAGGACCCCACTTTTCCCATGCTTATGGGGGGGCTGAAAGGACTGGGGACTTACCCCCAGGAGTAGCTGCCCACCTATGATGATTGACAGTTGGGGAACAACGCGCACACTTGGGTTTCTCTGCTGGGTGACCCCGCAGTGCACACGTCCTGCCCTGGTCGTACTGTACCGGGCTGGCTAAGCCGCAGGTACCCCCAGCTTACCGCTGACACGCCTTGTGTACTGCTTTCTTTCCTTTCCTGTCTCACTCTCCTCACCCCATGTGTGTGTCCTTCGATTATTACCTCCTGAGAAATTACTTGACTTGAACCCTCATTTCGGGGTTTACTTCTGGAGGAGCTGACAGGAAGACACTTCCCTAAATCTTCAGCTGGAGAGGCCAGGAGATGTGGCTTTTGTTTTCCTTGTGCCTATAATTCATTTTGACTTGCCAAGAAAATAGATTGGGAGAAGAAAAGAAACATTGAGAACCTAAGACAAAAGGTTTTCTCCCACCCTTGACCGGGGCTGTCTAGCATTATCTGGAGTCAGATCTTGCCTGAAAGGGAGAGTAGGGTTCCTGAAGGTAGGGCATCCTTAAAAGCTACTTCGCCACGGCCATTAAGAGAGACCTAGACATTCTGAAACTACTCTCCTGTTTTGGGAACAGATTATTACAAGTACAATCTTCTTCTTTTTTTTTTTTCTGGGAGAAAAAAGCTTGCATAGAACTCGCTTTTAATGAACAGCATGTAGTTAAACTCACACAGGTTCATTAGACAGAGTGAGAACATGTACCCACGGCAGCTTTCAATGGGAGGGGAGTCCAGATTGATCCATGCGGACTATAAAGCTACATTCGTGAGCAGCTTTGCAGAGGTAATGCGGATGTATTTAGATGGTTAACCTCAGCAAATAAAACTAGAGTCCAGGGCAGGGTCTGTAAAACAGTTGCCCCACGAGAGGAAAAGGCAGGGTGTGGGGTGAGATTATGCTTCCCAGAGGCTCTGTCAAGGGCGCAGCCACGTCAGAATCACAAATGGCAGGCCGATCGATCTGCAGGGGCAACAGAGAGTGGGAGAAGATGCCCCCAGAGTCACAGGCTTCTCCTGCCTTTCCCGGGACATGCAGGTGTGTGGGGTGGCGCCCCAGGCTTTTCAGGGGTAACTGCCGCTCCGTTTTATCACTTTATTGGCACTTCTCTGCTCTGAACATTAAAGTTGGATTTTGAAAATCTATTTTTAAATTTGGGAGTGATTTTATATTTGCTGAGAACAGGCAAAGACGGCCCAGGCCAGCCTCTAGGCCCCTTACCCAGCTTCCTCTGTGGTTGACATCTGACATCATCGGGTGCGTTTGTCAAAACTAAGAGACCAGCGTGGGCGCACTGCTCTTAGTCAAACTCCAGGCTTCGTTCAGCTCTCAGTAGTTTTTGCATGAGTGCCCTCTTCTGTCCCAGGATCCTGTCCAGGTGAGCACATTCCATTTAGTCATCAGCCTTGTCGCCTTAGTGTCCTCCGGGCTGTGACAGTTTCTGCGTTGTTCTCCATGATCTTGAGTGGTTTGAGGAGCTCTTGTCCAGTGTTTCGTAGACTGTCCCTCAATGTCAGCCTCTCTGGAGGGGATTGGTGTTACGGGTTTGGGGAAGGGTATGACAGAGTGAAGGACCCCCTCATCCTGTCACCTCTGGGGGTACCTGCCATCAGCATGACTTGTCCCTGGTGACGTTAACCTGGTTCTCAAAGGCTGGGTTCTAACTTTGAGTTCTAACTGTGTCAGAACTCAACTAGAAAGAAACCCAAACGTCTTCCAGGGAGTGAACGCACGAATGCATGATGATGGATTCTTACAATGGAATGCTCACTGGCCACTAAAAAGACTACGCAGCCAGTAGGTCAATAGCCTGGACGAACCTCCGATCACACACTGAGTGAGAGAGACCAGCCAGAGGCCAGAGTGTCTGATTCTATTCACGGTAATTCCCAGAACAGGCTGACTGTAGGGACAGAAAGGACTCTCCTCAATGGGATGCTCTTTGGGGTTTATATGTGACTGAGATAGTGCATTTATGGGTGTACACGTTTGTTAAAACTCATCAAGCTGAACATGTACAATGGATACATCTTATTGTACATAAACTACCTCCATGATGCTGATGTAAACAGTATAGAAAATAAATAAATTAACTAAAATTAAGTAAGGACAGGGCCAGCAAAATTGTTTTAAGCCTGAGGTTTAAAGAGAGGAGAAGAGATAATAAGAACAGGAAGTGATGTCACTACCCGGGAATGTCAAAGGCAGGATGGGAAGAGGTAGAGGTGGTCGTGAGGGGAAGTTCAGACCAGGAATGTGAACCCTCCAAGGGGACTCAGTGCCCCTGGTACCTGGTACTTGGGGACAGAAGAGTGCCTTAAAGGCATGGCCACCCTGATATTCCTTCTTAATCCCAACCAGGTCTCCCCTGGCCCTTTCCCACAGCACTCAGTATGCAATTGTTCTGGTCCCTGGGAGGCCAGGATAGCTCAGCAGGTTGAGTACTTGTCTTGTAACCGGGAGGCCCAGGGATCGAACTCCGGCCCCTGGCCCATGCAAACCCACATGCTGAACTGTGGTGCAACCGGTAACCACTGGATGATGGCAAAGGTTCTTGTCTCCCATGCAGGAGGCCCTGGTTCGGTTCCCACTCCATGCGGCCCCACGTCCACCTGTGTGGAATGAAACCATGTCAGAACTGATGACGTACAACTATGGAGACCGCTCTGGGCCCTCCCCCTTCTCTCTGTCTTTCTCTGTCACCTTCTCTCAAATAATAAAATAAATCTTAAAAACAAATTCTGGTCCCTGACTATGCAGTGACTCTGTTTTCTCAATGAGATGGTTCAATGCTTTTGGGGGGTACCAACCTAAATACATAAACTTCCGGAGAGGCAGTCATGCCTAGCTAATTCATTTTGTTAATATGCCAATTTCAATTTGTGTAGACAATAGGTTATGTCAGAACAGGGCTTTTTCCTCCAATAGCATGAAACAGTGTCATTCGGGCTCGTTACGTGTATGGTGGCATCTGTGTCTCCATCATCCTCCGAGTCCCCCAGAGGAGGCATTCTATTAGTGAGTCCTGCCTTGTGCCTCGTGGGAACCTCTAGTCTCCAGGCTGGTGGGCTCTGAACATGGCTGCCATGTGGGGGTGACAGGGGGCTTTGTTAACCAGTTGTTGTGTGGCAGATTCATCACAGGGGGCTGGAGCGGACATCCGCTCCCGTGGAAGGGTACCCACGCCTCGGAGGTGGAGTACCGTCATCTCAAGGTCTTCGTCAAAGGAAGACTCTCTGGTCAGCACGTTTGGCCTAATGATCACTTTCAGTTCGGGCTGCCCAGGTGGAGGGGTTCACTCTCGGGTCTGCAAAGACCCGAGCAGTCTTGGCAGCTACTCCTAGAATTAGCTTCTGAGTCTGTGCTAAAAAATCAAGGACTGTGGGAAGAGAGGCTCTCTGGTGGCCTGTTATCTTGCAAATCACTCACAAAACTTGACTTTTTGGAAGCCGAAGCTGAGGCGGGAATCTCGTGCCCTGGGGCCATCCCCTGCCTGAGTAAGTTATTTGAAGACAGACAGCAGCTAACTAAGGATTGAACAAACTCGTTTTTAGAAAGCCCTTGAGAGTTGTGCAGTTTTTGTTCCGAAAGCCTGCTCTTGAGCATTGAAACCAGCTAACCACATAATTCATTCCAGAGAGTTGTAAATACAGAACAAGAGAACATCGCGGAGGTCTGAACTGGCATGCCAGCATACACTATATGAGTACGTAGATCTCCATATGGTTGGAGTTCTATCATGGTGGCTAAAATCTCTGACGATCACAGCTCTGGCATTCATTCATTGCTCCCTCTGTTTACGAGTAAACACTGTGCCCTAGACAATGTGTTATGGCTTGGAGTTATGATATTGTTGGGGCAGCCTTCTACCCCTTAATATGACACCTTTACGAATGGGTTTAAAGTTCTTGGAATGCATCAGAGTATTCCATGTTCTCATATCTTTGGACCTATTGCCCCCTCTGCGAGGGATCACTTTCTCCTGACACTTTCTCTTCTAGCTTCCTGGAAAACTCCTATTCAACCTTCAAAACCCCAATCTGTGCAGTTTTCCTGAACATCCTGGTCAATCCTCCCTGCTTTAGGCTATGTTGTATCTTGTAAGTGCTTCCATTTTTTATGATATTGGGTTGCAGTTGTTTGGTTTGTGTCTCTCTTGGTTCTAGGAACATTTTTGAGAGAAAACTTTCCTCCTTCTATATCACAATGCCTGGCACCCAGTAAGCACTCAGGAAATGTGGCAGCGGGACATTCTAGGCACAGTCAATATGTGGCCAATTACCCTTGACGCCTGTTTCTAAGAGCCGAAGGGTTACCTATGTGACTGGAAACTCTACCTGCTATTCAACTTCCTGTAACGACTCTGGAGTTTTTAGAGGGCCCTTAAGTCAACTGTCCTTTGCTACCTATGACTGAGGTATTGGTCAACCGAGTCACCTCTTCACGGTAGTCACCTACCTTGTGTGTGTTTCTTCAGAATCTGCTGCTTTGCTACCTCCTCATGGCTATTCAGTTGTCTCATTATATTCCCGCCAGAAATCCCATGGGGTAGACAGGGACTGCCACCCCATTGGAGGCTCGGCAAGTCAAGCCAGCTGCTCAGGTTGTGCACTTAGCAAGTAGGAAGTGGACATCGAAAGCTGGGTTTTCTGATTCCCAAATGTAGCTTTTCAGAACGTGAAGGCACCCTTGTCCACCTGCCCGGCACTGTGCTGTGTGTCCCAGAGGAGGCTGAGAGGGTGTGGTTCACTTCCTAGAGGAAGAAATGGTCACCCTTACAAAGCAAAGAGACAACATGGGGTTGACACAGAGGACAGAGGGGCTGAGGCAAAGCAGAGCGCACCTGGCAGGCGGGAGCTGGCCTGGAGCTTGCTTGCTGAACATCAGTAAGCTCACGAGTGACCAACATCAGACAAGGCCACCCTATGGCTCTAACGGAACAAGACAAATACAAGACCGTTCCATAGCGAACTCTCAGCACAGAACAAGGCCACCATCAAACCACAGAAGTGGCCACGCATCCTGTTTCCTGGCCTGTGGATGACCTCTTTTTAAAGATTTATTTTATTTTTGACAGAAACAGAGAGAGACAGAGAGAAGGGGGAGGGCCCAGAGCAGTCTCCATAGTTGTACGTCATCAGTTTTTGACATGGTTTCGTTCCACACAGGTGGGCGGGGGCCGCACAAGGAGGGAACTGGGTTGGGGAGCTCTCACATGAGAGGAAGGACCCCTTGAGCCAGAGACCAAATGGGGAAAGGGGGGTTGAGAACTGAACTGGGGGTCTTCACATGGGAGGCACACCCCAGTTCAGCATATGGGTCCACATGGGCTGGGCTGGGACTTGATCCTCGGTCCCCAGGGCTGCAAAGCCAGCACTTAACCCGCTGAGCCATCCCGGCTTCCCAGGATGACTTCTCGATCAATTATAGCTTTAGCTCCACTTCATTCCTCTTGACCTCGGGATGAGAGTCATGAGAACACCCAGTGATAGAATTCTTGTCACTTTTTGACACATCCCAACCAGAGCAGAGAGCCCTGCTTCCTTGAAACACCCCCCAAATGGCACAACAGTCGCTCAGAGTGAGTCAACAGACCCAACTTTGTGTGACCATGGTGGTCTTTGACTAGTGGGCACCAACAAATGGAAGAAGCCCTGGTAGGGTTTGTTCAGGGAACACCAGATGGAACGTTCTTGGTCCTTGTGAATCAAGTGATGCCCTGTGAGACCTTTGGGAGTCTTGGAATTCCACTGTCCTCCACTGCTCTCGTCTCTTCTTTTCGGAAAGAAGCTGAGACCCCGTCCTTCCTGTTAGTCAGTGGCCGTGGTGTAGGGCCGGGATTCTCAACCTTGGCTCCACACTGCAACCCCTTGGGCAGCTTTTAAGAGCCCAGGAGATTTGGGGTAAGAACTGACTCTTGTTTGTTTCTAATATCCTGTGTGCCCCGTGTATCAATCAGGACATTTTTTTTTTAATTAGTAATTGTAGTTTTTTTGTTGTTGTTGTTTTTGAGAAAGATACAGATTAGTTTAGAAGTAAAGGGGGGAATTCACATTTTTTTATTGTTAAATTTATTGGGGTGACATTGATTGATATCAATTACATTGTTTCCAGGGGTACAATTCTCAATCAGGACATTTTTGGTTACGATGGACAGAAACCCAACTCATACTACTTAAAAAAAAAAAAAAAGATAATTTGTTGTTTCATAGAAGTGAAGCTTTCAGCGTAAATTCGTTTCAGGTATGGCTAGATCCAGGGTGTCCAATGATGCTCCAGCCTTACCTTGACCTCCAATATCCCCGTTCTGCACATCTCTCTATTGGTTCAGTTTTGAGAAGATTATCCTCTGATAACCAATCACAACACATACTCTCAATGCCCTGGTACAAGGGTTCAACCAACCATGGCTCAGGAGCCAAAGTCAGCCTGCCACCAATTTTTCTAAACAAAATTTTATTGGAACACAGCCATGCTTCCTGATACTGGAAATAGATCAGAAAATTACCTGGCCATGCTGTGATATGGGGGATAGAGAGGCCTGTGAGCTCCCGACTGTCCCAGGAGGTCCCAGGTGGAAAAGTGCAAGGCTGGAACTTGGACGGCATGAAGACAGTTTAGGGAGCTTTAGTCTGTGGAGAGAGGGAGGTGGGAGCCCGGCCGTACAAGCCTTGTCAGCCCTATGGTGTGTCTGGACTCCATCCTTAGAATAGCGAGGAAGGCAGGGAAAGTTTTCAACCAGAGATTCACATCATCTGGTCAGTATTTGGGGTACATTTGAGTCATTCTTTTGTGTTTCCTATGCTAATAGTCCCTCAGCTAAAGTTGCTGCAGAATAGCACAATAGAGACACTGTGTTGGACTCTCTATAGGCGATCTTACTTTAAGCTTGGTACAGCCCTTGAAGGGAGTTCCAAGTACAGAATAAGTATAAACTTATTCTGTCATTCAGAGATATATAGAGATTCATTCACTTGTTAAAAGTCATGCCTGTAAACATTAGAATAGTTCTACTCTTCATACTGATCAAAAATGAAGCTATTCATTGTCATTACTTGGGAGAACTCGGCCCATCTGCTTCTATAAACTTATGTGTTCACTTGATACTCCTATAACTCTTGGGAAGGCTTAATTTCCATCTCATAAGCGATGACAAGGAGGAAGTGACGTGGCCAGATCGTCCTAGGCGTGGCCTCAGCCCACCTGGACACTAGGCTCGTAAGGACTGATGCTCTATTTCGTTAGTCTTCATGGCTTGGGCTCACTGCACAGAAAGCATCTGGCTGTGAGGGTTTTGGTGAAGATATGGCTACAGTGTTCTCTCCACACAGAGATTCACCAGACTGAGGTTTCCTTCTCATACTCAGAGGAAGAGGGGGCCCGGGGATGAGTGGGGTTTACGGGAGCCCCAGAGATCGTGCCCACTGGGTGCTTGGTACCGTGCTTCTAATCAGGAGGAGGACGTCTGTCCTGGTTGCAGGAGCAGCCCGTTAGGTTCGGGGGTGTGAGATCCAGTCACCTAGGAGCTGTGGTTGCTGCTATGGATGTCCTGTTTTTTCTTCTCTTCATTCTTCATATTCCTCCCTCTGTTTTTCTTTTTCTTTCCTTTTGTATTTCTCCTTCCTTCATCTTGTTCGCCCTCACCAACATTGTTACCATCAAGAAGCATCTCAGCATCACCATCCCGTCTCATCATGGTCTTATCACGGCATTGTTGTCTTTGTTGTCGCCAATGTCATTGTCATCATCATGACCGTCATAACTCCCTTTTAACGAGTGCTCGCTGTGTTCCAGGCAGTGTGCTCGGCACTTCATACACGTCTTCTCACGTCACCTGCAAAACTACCTTTGTGCACGAGTGTCCCCATGTTACAGGTGACAGACCTGAATCTCAAAGAGCTCAGGTAGTTTGCCCAATGTCATGGAACGATCCCCACTGTTGACATGGTCTCGTCTGTAAAATTAAGGTTTCTCCTATGGGCACCAGAGGCCTCTGTTTATGTTTAGGAATTAAGCAATTACAGGGTTGAGGTCTTATGCTCTGTTAACTGCAGGCTGTTTAGAATTAGCAGGTACGTGGGGTTCTTGTTTGCTGATTTGGAAGAGCTGTTCTTTCTTTGACTAATCATTAAATTTATGTCTAGAACCATTATTTCTAAAGGAAAATTTAGAGTTGAACTGTTTTAGATAATAAACCAGAGCCACAATTCAAACCAGGACTGGCCTGATTCTGAAGCTGGAATTACCAGCTCCACTCTCTGGCTTCCTATGGTGATTGTGCCAAATGGCAGTCCCATGAGCCCTCGCCCATGGGCACCTACCTTTCCAGAACACTTCATTTGGCTCCCTGAGCACCAAAGTTCTCTACAACAGCTTCCTCCAGAATACCCTACCTGAATTGTTGGCAACATCTCCCAACTCTATCTCTTTTCCTTCCTTAGCCACCACCCAGCCCTTTTAGGAGAGAGTATAATATGGTGGACAGACAGGTGGATTTAAATCCAGGCTCTAACACTTGCTGGCTATCAGACTTGGCATAGCTTACTGCCCTGCTCCTGGATTTCCTCTCTTTTCACCTATAAAATAAAAACAATGCTCACTACTCCACAGACATTCTGTGGCACTTAAATGAAATTCTATGTAAACCGTTTGACGTGGATTCGATATCAATACATGTTACATTAACTCATCAGAATGAACTCACCCTTTCTTCTCTTTTCCCTGCAGTACCCTGCTCAATGCCTAGTTAAAATCCTTCATGTCTAGAAGAGGGAGAGATGAAGCTAATGGACCTGAAAAGGTTCCGTCTGTGGTTAACAGAGGGTGGTCCTTTGCCAAGTCAGCCAGCTTGGCTGGGAAGCATTTTCTTCATTCTCTTAACATCAGACACCAGCTACTCGCTTACCCTACTCTTTAACTCCTTCTCCCCCCTTGCCCAAATATTATAGAAATCTGCTCACATGAGAGCATTAATGAGCCCAGCAGAACTGACTGAGTTGCTGTGAGGAGAGACAAGGAGTGAGTTTAGATCACATTGCTCGTAGCAAGCCATTGAATCCCCAAGTCTCTTCCTATTACCTCACCCTGTGTTTTTCTTCTCAGTACCCAGTGTGGTGTCCTGACCTCTTCTTCTCTATAATCGGGCACTTCTTCTCTGCCCCAGACTTGCACAGTTCTTGGCAGAATAAAAGAACCCCAGGTTAACTGCGATCACCATCCATCCAAGGCACGTCAGTGTGTCTTCTGTTGGAACTTATGCATGACTTTTGGGGCCTTATGCTGTACTTCAAACTGCCAATTAAAGTATCTGCCAAACAAATACAGTGCTTTCTCCACAAGAATTTATCACACCCGGGGGTAAGGGGATAAGATCTCGCTCCACCCCATTACCTGTACAATGACAGTGTGGGCGGAGCCCAGACACTTTTTATCACTTAGGTCTGCTTATACGGAGCATATTACGAGCTTTGCGTCCTGGAATTGGGGAATAAAAATCCCATGGTGGTCGCAAATTTGTTTAAATGGAAATCTCAGAATCAGACCCTCCATGCTTGGATGTAATCTGACTGGCACTGAAGGCCAATATCCCTTATACCTTGACAGCACGCGCCCCTGTCTAGTCTCGTGCCATGCAGACCCATGCAAATGAACTTTAGGACTCAGCCCATGTATGACCTTATTCCTGCCCTGTCTCCTTACTCCATTTCATGTCTGCTCATTAATTAATTAACCAATTAATTAATTGCATGCACATGTATAGGGCACCACCTATGTTAGGCACTGTCTAAAATATTGGAAATAGGGAAAGAAAGGTAGGCACAAACACTGCTTTTACAGTTGGTGTGTGTGTGTGTGTGAATCAAATAGTCATACGAAGAAATAAGGACAAGTTGCGGTATGTACAATGAAGGAAAACCTGTACCAGGAGACCTATCCAGTTGGTGATACCAGTTAGGAGTTTTCTAACCTTCTTGTCTCCATCCCTGCTTGGAACCCTGACCTCTCTGTCTCTGGAATTACATTTTCTGCCTTTTAGGGGGTCCCAACAGATTCATGATGAGTTTTGGAGGTAGGATAGAGAGAGACACATGAATAGATGGATCCAAATACTATAAGTGATGAGTTCAGGAGGCTGATACCCAAGAAAGCACTCACCTGAACTTGAAGTAATCAGGGAAAGCTTCCTGGAGGAGGCAATACCTGGGCTAAGTTTTGAAGGGCAGTGAGGAGCTAGACAACCAAAACAGGGAAGGAGAGAAAGGATGGTCCAGGTAGAGTACACCACATGAGCAAAGGTTCGAGGAAGAGAAGTTATTGTGCTGTAGGTGTGTGTGTGTGTGTGTGTGTGTGTGTGTGTGTGTGTGTGTTAGAGAGAGAGAAGGGGAGAGAGAGAGAGAGAACACAGGAAATTGCATGTAGGAAGAGTATAAAGAGGTGGGCAATGAATCTGGGAGGGCAGCATCGCCCATAATCTCCCACCAGAGCTGGGCTCCCCCCCTAGAGCGTCATCACAGAATTCTACAGATAAAGCTGGAGGCACATACTCAGCCACCTCAGACACCCCCCTGCTCCCTTCCAGGCATCTCTTTAAACTCTTATTTGTTGACTTGTATTCTCATGGCTCTTCAAACACGTTTCCCTGTTTAGCCGGGGAAACTGTCCCTTCTCGGATAGTATTAGAACAGACACGTGCATCTTGGGAGAGACTGTCCCCAGTGGCCAGAATCCCTCTGGGGGGTGAGACAATGGTGCAGGTGTAAATCACACAAGAAACATTGAACTTTGGGGGCCAGTGAACAATCATATGCCCGTTTATTCCACTCCTGCCGGAGGTTTATATATGTTACTGTCACTTTTATACTGTTCTCCACCACTGGTAATTTTCTCTCCATCTAATTTTTATTTCCCAAGAGTCTACCAAGGTTAAAAGTGCTAGAAAACCAAAGACGATTCTTTTGCCAGGGGATAGTAAATTAAATTAACTGTTGTTGGTGGCCTGCTCCGGTCAGAACTATTTATATGTAAATGGGTGAAAACCCCTCCAGGCATTGCTGTAATGATTAGTTGTTCATTCCAGATGTTGACCGTAATGCGGGAGGTCATGAACAAGACTCTGGGCACAGGGGAAGCTTTTCCACCTGGTCTGTCAGTACAGTACTAGCTGGCCTTGTGCAGCTCACGGGCCAAGGGTCCACGGTTGACACCTGTCCTGCCAGCTGAATGCGTGAGAGTCTGAGGGTAACCCTATTTTGAGTCCATGAAAATGGGAACGGAAGGGTTAAACCCTGCCACATGGGCATTGGTTGGCATCTCGCCAGGCTCTGGCCAATCAGAGCCGCCAAAATTTGCTCCCTGATTCTGGGATGGTCCACATCAATCACCGACTTCTCCCCCATAATTGGGGTGTTCGTGCTGACTATTCCAGAAGGAAGATCTGTTTGGGGGAACACTTATAGGTGTCAGGAACCCTGCCACTGAGTGGCATCTTGTTTATGGAAAATATAACAGCCTGCTATGCCCACTTGGTGTCTTTGGTTGGCTTTTCACTGTCAGGGGATTACAGAGGATTCCTGCAAATCTGAGGCTCCCAGAGCCTCAGCCCATCCCTTCTGTTCCTTGCTTTTTCTTCTCCAAGGCTCAGGGGACTTCACCCTGGATTCGCCTTGAGCGACGCGGACACTCATGTCACCGTCAATTCGTGCGGTCAAAGGATGTCCAGGCTGCCTGTGCCCACGCTCTTGCGCCCACCTGAATGGCTCATTAAGTCAACTCCCTCAAGAGAGAGGATTTAGAGAAGGGGGCTTCTTCACCCACCTCTTGGCCTCCCCTCCATCCCGCCCTGCTGGCCCCAGGGTGGAAAACGCCCACAGATCCTGGGAGGTTTACTCCCGGTGTGGGTGTTGGTCTGCTAATGACTCCTCGTGCGCTGTGACTGAGCTGAATGGTTTACCAACGTCTCTGAATGACCCCTGAGTCTCCAGAGCTTGTTAGAGAAGTAGGACTTGGGAGGATTGGCCGAACACACCCAGGACGTGGACCCGACGTGACAGTCTTGAAATAGACCCCTGGAGATTTTGAGAGCATGTTAGCTCGGCCCCTGGAGAACTGGTTTCCCTTTCATTTCCCTCAGCTGCTGTTCTTTGCTCTCACTGGAGGCCTAAACACTGCTTCAGCGAACCTGGCAAGTGTGCCCATTGTTGAAGCCTTTGTCCATCCTCTCTGTCTGCGGTCCCCCTGGAAGCCCTGCATGGAAAAGCTTGGGAAGTAAATCCAAGTTCTTGTTTGCGGTCCAGCCAAAGGAGGACGTGGAAGCCGATTTCAAGACAGCATTTCCCTGCCGGGCTCTTTTCCTTGGCTGATCGTCTGGGAGGAGAAGCCTTCCTGTGTTCCCTTCATGGGCCCACAGGGCTGCTTCTCCCATGCAGGGCCCAGTGCATTGCTAAATGGCACGAAGACACTGTGTGCTCACCAGAGGAGCCCGCCCACAGCAGTGGGCACAGCTCTGCCAGCGGCACTAGAGGATGCTGGCAGTACGTGCCCAGGGCCTGGGAGATGTCTGCTTTCCTGTGGGAGCCATATAAGGGATGCGTGTCCCATTCTATCTTGACATTCAGGGGCCGTGGCATCACATGGATCCCTTGGCGTAAATACGCAGGGTCTTCAGGTATAAGTCTCTGCGTTCTATTGTTTCCCCTATTGAATTCCTGCTTTACCTGTGAGTCTTACTCACTCAGTACCATAGATAGCTTTTGGCAATACATTTAGAGAGTAAACTGGACCGTGGTGGAAGTCAGCAAGCTGCAGAATGACGGGTGAGGTTTCCTTCGGGACGGCAGGCCTCATGACATTATTTCAGAGAAAGAGTAATGCCTGGCCAGGAAGGCCTTTTCGTCCCTGTCCCTGAAAGAGCTCCCTTCCTTGAACTGACCACCTCTTTCCTTCACTGGAACGGCGAGGAAGAGACTGAAGGGAACCTTCTCCAAAGCCAAATTCCTTGCCAACATTGTTTTAAATGCCAAGTCAATGTCACTTAATTGTACGTCCCTCTGCACAAGCCCAACAGACAAGCCAGGTACACGTGTACACGACTTTATTCCCCCGGGGCTGTTTAAGAATGTTGATCTCTGTGTTGGACAGATTGGTACAGACAAACGGTGACCACATCTGCCTTTAAATGGTGCACACACGTTCGGCTGCAGAGTTCACAAATTAGCCTTTTGGAGAGTTCCATCGTAATCGAATATGCTTAATATTCACACACTGTAATTTGCACATTAAAGATCTTGCACAAAGATCATGATCTTAGAAGGTATTAAATTAAAAAAAAAATACTCCCCCAGAATTGCATTTATTAGCGCCCGACTTCTGATTTCTGTGTCAGTAGCCTGTGGCGATAAGTATAGAACCGCACAGAAGAAAGGCACGAATCCCCATTTTGGAACATTCAGTCCACATTTTTGACGATAACCTATTTTTGTGCTGCTATTAGGGGAGCACCATCTTGGACCCACATCCCGTTATTCATCTGCGAAATGTTTTCTCTCTGGTGTGTTATGTTCTTTCTAAGTCGGCGGCACTTAACCGTCACTGACTCCGTGGGTTATTAACTGGGAGTGAGAAATGAATCAATCAAGTATATTCACAGGCTGGGTCTCCAGCACTGTTCTTTGACTTCATTATTTAGGTATTAAATCCCTTGCAACCCCGGAGGTAACTGTCAATACAGAGGGACTTGATTTGTGGGGATAGGGTTCTTTTTTGGCTGTGACGGTTGTAGGTTTATGAGGACACCCGAAATCCTCGCTATGTGGTAACCCCGTTTGCACGGCTCCGTAATCACATCTTTCTGTGGGACGTAGCTGTCTGTGTTGGGAAGCTGTTGACATGTTCTGCAGAGAATGGAGTCGGTCTTTGGAGTATTATGAATGCGCCAAAGCATTTGCATACCCGGTCACTGGGCATACGGTGCTTTGGGGTACAAGGTGTGTCATCAGCACCAGAAGGCAGTTGTTCTTACCCTGTTTACTCAGTTCAGACAGAAACAAGAACATAATCATCATGTGTAATGTTAGGGGCCAGACTACCTGCCTTTGCATCCTAACTCTACCGCTTCCCAGCTGTGTGACCTTGGGCCAGTTACTTAGCCTCCCTGTGCCTCAGTATTCTCTAGGATGATAACCACATTGTCTTAGTTTGACTTTCCTCAAAGGCAGACACCGAGAGACAAGGATTTGAGTGTGAGTAATTCATTTGGAAGGTTCAGAGACCATGGGGAGAGGAGTCGGGAAGTGACGTGCAGGTGCAGGGAGGGGTTTGCTCAGTCACCCCTGTAGAAGTGGGAACTGTAATCCTTAGGTTTGGCTTCTCAATGCCCTAAAAGGCAATTCCTTTTTTGTTCTCATGGTAGCTTGAGAGAAGAAGTTACACATAGTACATTAGCTCAGACGAGTAATTTTCAAACCTTCCTTGTCCACGGACCCTTTTGTTTGAATCGAATGTTGCAGGAGAATGTTCCCCCAGGGAACCTAGGAAAACAGGGTGCTGCCCCAGTGGGTGGGGTCCTGGACCCCGGTTGGCCCCTAAAGCCTCCCGGAGCACAAGCTGAAAGCCACAGCCCAGAATAGACACAGCTCATACGATTTAACGTCAACACACTGCTCATCCCCCGTTTCCAAGTGGGAACGTGTATCGACCAGGACTCTGAAAGCCAGGAGGTCCCACTGTGAGAGGCGAGGTCTTCCTGGGGGTCGCATCCGGTCACCACGCAGGTGTCAGGCAGAGCGCAGGCCCTCTGGGCTCTGCTGTCATGTTAGAAACCTCCGGAGGCTCTGGAAGGAGAGTGAGGGTGAGATGCCAGGCTGCGTCTGGAAGGGCTGGTTGCCGTGAGGAAGACACAGGGCCTGCTTCCCATTTTGAACACGAGAAAGCTCCTCAGCAGGGATGGCCCTGTGGTGGGAAATGCAGGCCCACTTCAGATGGGAATGCATCTGACGCATGGAGGCAGCACGTGTCTCTCAGGGTTGCCTGATCGCAGTGCTACCTGGGAAGATGCCCACCCATGTGCCACCAGCTTCCGTGTGAGGGGGACTGAGTAAGATGCTCTGGGGGCGGAGCCTGGAGAGCTGTAGCTGGAATACGTGTCCTGGATGATTATTATCAGGCATCGGGCACCATCTTTCTCGCTTCTAGTTTAACACATCCATTCATGCATCCGTTCCTTCAGTCATCTGCTCAGCTATTTACTAATTCAGTGCAGCGCCTCATATGTGCCAGGCTCTGGAAGACCTACCAGGAGTGCAAAGAAGAGTGACACATGGTGCCTACCCTTGAGGGCCCCAGAGACAGGTACGGAAACCAACAAGGAAGAGTCCTTCCCCACATGGCACGATGACATAAATCTATGACAGGGAATAAGAAAAGCAAAGCTGGGGAAGCCGGGATGGCTCAGCGGCTTAAATGCTCACTTTGCAGCCCCAGGACTCAAGGATCGAATCCTGGACCCAGCCCGTGCAAACCCGTGTGCTGAACTGGGGTGAGCTTCCCATGCGGGAGGCCCCCAGCCCAGTTCCCACCCTGCGAGACCCCCACCCACTTGTGTGGATTAAAACCATGTCGAAAACTGATGACACACAACTATGGAGACTGCTCTGGGCCCTCCCCCTTTTCTCTGTCTCTCTCTATCTCTGACTCTCTCTGTGTCAGAAAACAATAAAATAAATCTTAAAAAAAAAAAAAGCAAAGCAAAGCAAAGGCAACTCAAAGATACGATCACCCCCAAAGCTGCCTCATTTAACTACTAGTCACCGATTCCTTTTATGGGGTTAAATGTGAATATAATGTGACGTAAGTGCCCCCCACTCCCCAGAGCTCCTGGAATCCTAATTAGCGAGCCACGTGGGATGAACTGGGTTTCCCCACATCCTTTCCCCAAGAATGATTGCAGCCACACGCGGTTTTCCTGCCTGCCCTGTTCCTTCCTCAGTGACAAAAGGGCCACCAGCCCCAGGAAATGAGTCCCTTGGAACAAAATGATTGGCCTTGGCCTCACACAGCTTTCAGAAGGTTTGCAAACAATACAACTGGAAAGCGTGAGGAACGGGGTGGGTTTCTCTCGTTTCCCTTTTTAAAAAAAAATGATTGACTCCCACCGTCTTCTGAAGATGAATATTTCTGCTGGGCAGATTTGCTTTGTAAATGACAGACTTAAGTGGCGTCCCTTCCCCTTGCCGCTTCAGTGAGCTGGCAATTAGACATATTTGTAGCCGCATAAAGTGGGAGAGGTCTTGATGGGTTGGAATCCTGACAACCTTGGAGCTCAGCTGCATAGAACGCACGTGGTAGCCCAGTCGTTCAGGACACGTGTGGGGATCTTCCGGGTTGGGGGAAAGTTCTGTGCTGGGATGGAACGAAATGGCAGCGACTAAGAGAGTCAGGGCTTCAGGGCTAAAACTAGATTTTATATAAATCATAAGACTGGAATATAGACGTATTCAGATGAAGAAAGCATGCAATCAGCAAGTTTAGTGTCCTGTCCTCTGAGTGATTCTAGACCTGTTTCTGGGGGTGACAGATACAGCAGGGACCAAAACAGACAGAAATCACCATCTTCATAGGACTTTTATTTCTCTGTGTATGTGCATGTGCCATATTTTTCTCACTTATTTTATTTATTTATTTATTTGTTTGTTTGTGTTGTTTTGACAGAGACAGAGAGACAGAGAGAAGGGGGAGGGCCCAGAGCCGTCTCCATAGCTGTACTTCATCAGTTCTTGACATAGTTTCATTCCACACCGGTGGGCAGGGGCTGCACAGGGCAGGAACTGGGCCGTGGGCCTCCCACATGGGAAGCTCACCCCAGTTCAGCATATGGGTCCGCACGGGCCGGGGTCGGGATTCGATCCTCTGACCCTGGGGCTGCAAGGTGAACAGTTAACCCACTGAGCCATCCAGGCTTCCCCATTTTCTTACTTATTTTGAATGGTGAGTGGTGTGGTGAAAACTAAATCAAGGAAAGGGGAGAAGAAGTGTGTGTGTGTGTGTTGTGTACACACATGCACACGTGCACAGTTGGTGGAGAACGTAGTTTTACATTAGGTGGCTGTGTGAGTCCTGCCTTGCTGCTCTCATGGGTTCCCATGCATTTGGTGGCTTTAAATAACACGAATGTATCTGACTGTGATTCTGGAGGGCAGGAGCTCGGGATGGGGCAGCTGGCCTGTGATCTTTCTGCAGGCTCTGGGCGGAAGCCAGCCTCCGGCCTGTTCGGGCATCTGAAAGCCTCCTGCCTGCCTGAGTCACGGCCCAGCCTCCACTTCCAGCTTATAGCCTTCTCCCAGCCTCTCTCTCTCTCAACCCTGACCTTGCCTTCCTCTTACAAGGACCCTGTGGTTACCTGAGGCCCACCTGGATCATCCAGGGAGTCTCCTCACATTCAGGCCCTTACCTTAGTCCCATCTGTGAAGTCCCTTTGCCACAGAAGGTCACGTATCCACAGGTGCCAGGGGTTAGGGCGTGGACATCTTTGTGGGGAGCGTTATTCAGCCAAGCACGGTATCCAAGGACAACCTCATGGGGGAGCCGTTTGATCCATGCACGTGGGGGTGGGGAGTGAGTTCTAAGAAGAGGGAATAGTAGGCGAGTTTGCAGAGTGACAGGAAAGTTTGAGAAAGGACACAGGCCACAGCGGCTGGAGCAGAGAGTGATGGGGACAGTGGTGTGAACAGGGACAGAGAGGGGACGAGGCTCAGGAGCATAGTCTCAGTGTAGGAACTCGGCATCTGCTCTGAATGAGGTAGGGAGCCATGGAACCCACCGAGTACTGGGTTCGAGAGTTGCCCATGGGAGGAGCATCTCAGTCAGACTTCGAGGGAGATGGGGTCGGGGCGTCTTCCCAGAGGACAGAAAATATAAACGAGACCTGCAGGCTTCCCAGAGACATTGCTGTTAATTATAGAGAACATTCCTTGAGAGCTTTGTGTCCTCTGCTACACTAAACACTTTCTAGAAAGACCCTGTGTAATGCTCAGGGTAACTGTTTACCCTCTAAAGAATCCCATCATGCCAGAGGCTGTCTTGAGGCAGATGAACTCATTGTCATAATACAGAAGGGAACACTGAGACATAGGGGGGTACATCTTAGGGCCAATGATGGGCCCAGAATTTGGCCTTAGCTCCTCCCAACTTGAGTCTAGACTCTTTGTTCTGCCCCTTTTACTTGGCCGCCCCCTGGCTTCCAGTTGAATGGGGATGCGGGTCAGCCTACGGGACCCCCGCCACTTGGAAGGGAGCGATGCAGGCCCGAGGGAAGGAGGACCCCCTTCTTCACTGGTCTCGGAAATTTGAGTGTGAGGGGTGGTGTTGAGGAGGCAGGGGCATCGCGGGAAGATTCAGAGCATCTACTTCCTGTCACACATTTCTCTTCGTGAACTGGGATGCCAGGCAGGAAATGGGCCGGAGACAGGCCCTTCTGTGGCGGGCAGCCTTGGAGAGCCCTGCCGCATGTATTCGTTCATCCGGTTCTGACCGGGTGCCAGGCACTGGGGGCTCGTGACACAACAGGACACACAGGGTCTCTGTCACCCCGGTGCTTCCTGTTGGAGCAGAAGCAGTAAGCCAATGAGGACAATGCCGGATTCGGGTTAAGTGCTGGCCATGAGATAAGACGGGATGGTGAGAGGGGAAGGAATCAGGACAATTTTGATGGGTGGTCAGGGATGGCCTTTCTGAGAAGGTTCCCCTTCTTCGAGACCTAAAGGATGGGGAAAGGTCACATTCACGGTGTTCCAGGCACAGAGAACAGCGTGTGTGCAAGGTCTGTGTCTGGGAGGAGTCCAGTGGCTGAGATGGAAATTGGCCCTGTGGTTGGGGCTAGTGAGGGAGACGTCTGGGGAGATGGGGGAGCAACGGCAGCTCTGAGTAGATAATCTGTGTGAAGAATGGCCCAAATAAAGACTGGAGTCTTTACATCATCATCATCATCATCATCGTCATCATCATCATCATCATCGTCATCATCATCATCTGGAGGGAAGACAGTCAAAGTTTGGTTGTTGTGCCCCGACTAGGGGTGTGTGTGGGTTCTTCTTCATCTCTGAGGTCTGGCTATCCTCTCAGGCTGGTGGCTCTGGGCCCTGCCACATGGCAGTGACAAGTAGGGCCCCGAGGCAGACCTGGGTTCAAATCCTACATCTCGTTCCTGCCAGGTGTGTAAACTTGGCAAGTAAACCTCTCTGAGCCTCTGGTTTTCCACCTGTAGAACAGAGCTGGTAAGGGGCACCGCCCCTGAGGGCAGTTACAAAGACCAAAGAAGAGGCTCCCTGCAGTGCTTGGCACAGTATTTTTATTACCACGGGAATGTCATAATAAAGGGAATAATAACTGTCATTAGAACACTCTGACTATTACTGTTGCTCTTGTTATTATTTAAAAATGTATTTAAAAAAATGTATTTATTGTTTTTGACAGAGAGAAAGAAAGACAGAGACAAAGATAGAGAGAGAAGGGGGAGGGCCCAGAGCCGTCTCCATAGTTGTATGTCATCAGCTTTCAACATGGTTTCATTCCACACAGGTGGGCGGGGGCCATGCAGGGCGGGAACTGGCCTGGGGGGCTCCCGCATGGGAGGCATGTCCCCTAGAGCCAGGGGCCCAACTAGGGGTCAAGAACTGAATCCCAGTTCAGCATATGGATCCACACGGGCTGGGGCTGAGATTTGATCCTCGGTCCCCAGGGCTGCCAAGCAAGTGTTCGACACACTGAGCCCTCCCTGCTTCCCTGCTCTTGGTATCATTGTTATTATTACTGTTGCCCTGTGACACGTGATGACACAGACCTGCACTAAGTGCCATGTCCAAGGCCACAGGGCAGCGACCGTACTCCGATTCTTAAGCCAGTGCTCCCTGTGCTGAGCACACCGCCCCCGTGAATTACCCCCAGGCCCCTTCCCGGCCCATCTGGTCACCTGGTGACACTGATGAAGCAGCGGCGGTAGCTGCCAGCCCGAGAAGAGAGGCTGGCAGCCCTGCCTGCTGGGCACCGTTACATCCGATGACCTCCAGAGCTGGCTTTCGGGCCACCGGGGCAGCTTCCAGAAGCATCGTTAAGGAGTTAATGGGGCTTGGCAGGGGCGCGGGCCATCTGTTCTTAAATACCCGGCTGAGCGCACGAAGCCGGGCAGGCCGGCGTGGGGGTGGCCGGGCCCTGCCCGGTGGGGGCGCTGACCGCCCTCTGTCAGCCGCCTGGCCTGTGCCTCCTGAAGCCCCCGTCTGCGTCTCTCACTTCCCCCTCGCGGCTCCCCTGCCTCTGAGTCAGAGAGGTAGGCGCGTGTGGGCAGGAACCCCCGATGGAAGCCGGGCGGAGATGGGGAGCAGGAGAAGTGGGGTGTCTTAGGTCCCATTCTCCGGATGCAGGGCCTGGGGCAGGATCAGTGAGCAAGGGATTGGTGATGATGGGGGAGCTCCCAGGAGCAGGGGGAGGGTGGAGAAGGGCAGAAGGAAGGGACCCAGCCAGGCGGAGACCAGCTTCGGGGCTCTGGGGCGGGACTCCCCGCAGAGCTGGTCCCGCCTGGATGCAAGGGGCCGAAGCAGTTCTCAGGCCGGGAGGCTCCCAGGCAGGCCCCTGGAAAGGAAGCTGCCATGGAAATCTGCCCCCGGCAGGAAGGGGGATTGCAGCCCTGACCCTTAATCCACACCAAGCGCCCTCCGCCTTCCCCTCGAGGCACCTGCAGGCCTGTCTACAGGATGGACGGGCACGCGGCTGTGAGCTTGACTCGGCTCTCCTGCCCGCTAGCTGGCTGATGGTGGCAGGGATCCCGGACCGTTTCGAACCCCAGTCTCCTTGCCTGTAAAATGGGAATTTGGAGAGAACTTCGTGTGAAGGTGCGTGTGAAGGACTCAGGACATGCCTGGCACGTAGGAAATGCTTCACGGGGCTGGACGGAGTGACAGTAGTCTTTCTGTATCTTCTTCCTCCCACTTCCTTTCCCCTCCTTCCTGCAGCTACTGCTGTTGTCAATAGAAGTGGTGGTGTGGCTACGTGTCCGTGAGTTAGTGAAGGTTTGGAGTTCACTTTGGGGGAGGAACCCAAACTCTATGGTATTTCTTAATAGATAACCTAAACACCTGTGTTTGTATCTGATGTGTGTGTGTTCGTGTGTGTGTTTGTGTTTGTGTGTTTGGGGGGTGATGGGGGTGTGTGGATTCCTGGCCTCTCCCTGGGCCCCTCAGCAGGCATCATGGTGGCATAGAAAATATGAAGTCAGGTAGCCCAGAATTTTGAGTGAATGCTGCCTCCTGTGAGCTGTGTGACCTTGGGCAAGTGACTCGCCCTCTCTGAGACTCAGGTTTCTTACCCCTGAAATACCCAATGTAGTGATGCTGGGAAGAAGAAGTCAGATGATGCTGGCTGCCTAGGGGCAGCTCGGATGTGCAGCGTCTGCCCTTGCCTTGTGTTCTATTTCCTGGTGTTTCGTAGACGTTTAAAAATGAGTTCCTTTTACATGCTGACGGGTTTGGTTTTCAGTCCGTTGCATCGGGGACTGTGGCCCATTTTGCTTCTCTCTGGGCTCTGTTAGCCCCAGTTTCAGGCCCTGTAGATTTGGGCACCATGGAATCGAGGTCTCTGCTGTGGTCTCTGTCAGAGGCTGTGGCCGCTCCAGGCCGCCGCGTGCCCAGTGTCCCAGGGACGTGGGTTCAAGGCGAGCCGTCTACTTTGAGCTTTCTGCTCCTGGGTCTGCAGGTGTTTTCAGCGCTGGTGTGCACATTCACTTAGATCATGCAGTTCAGCCAGGACCTACCCCACAGTGAGAGGAGAACCAGTGTCAACGACACCACTCGTGAGACCGGGGTAGAACCCATCTTGCTGGCTGAAGAAAATGCTCAGAGCTTGTCGGTCATTCTGCCAAGTCAATCCAGTGGGCAGAGTTGCCCCGGCCACCTCCTCCTGCAGCTCCACGCGGGGCTCCTTGGCACCGTTAGATCTTGCCTCAGGACTGCAGCTGCCTGGTGCCCATGAGGGGGTGTGACGATGGGCCTAATTATGAAGGAGGGAGTGTCGCATGTCCCTGGGATCATGGCAGAGTTTGATGCCTGGGATCCCTGAGGTCTGAGTGAGATGGTGTTTGGAGAGAAATGTTGGCTTTGGAAGTGGAGTGCCAGGGATCACAGCTCGTAAATGCACGGCTGTTCTAAAAATGTCATCTCTCTCTTTCCAGCAGGACCCGAGGTTGTCATGAGTGCCGTTTACCTAATATTTCCACCTTTCTAGTCCTCTGGTAGGATTTTATTCCTCTATCTACTTTAAAGTTAGACGTGGACATATGACCTGCTGTGGTCCCAGCCAGCTCCCACGGACATGTGACACGAATGTGAAAGCAATGCTTGTAGCCCACTGAGACTTTGGGTTTGCTTGTTACTCAGCGTGGCCAATGTCCCCTGCCTGATACATTCGAGGGACGCACACAAGAACTCCAAGAATGGGGACTCTGCCTATCTTTGTTCACTAGCGTGCTGCAGGGACCTAGCACATAGAAGTCGTCGATACATACTTGTGGAAGAATGAAAGAAAGGTCTTGGGACCACTGGACCAAAGTTGGATCCTGGCTTTGCCACGCATCAGCTCTGTGAATCTGGGAAGCTCACGGAACCTATGCGATCCTGACGTTTTCTCATCCATACAATGAAGTATCATTTCTTACAATGTGACTGTAGGACGTGTCCTGAGGATGTGAGCTTTTCTGGCAGTGAGCAGGCATCTAGTACGGGCCAGCTAACAAAAACCCTTTACACAGAACAGAGAGGAAAAGGGAGTAGGAGGGGGGGACTGAGATTGTGTGTATGAAGAACTGGGGAGGGCAGGAACAGGTAGGTGGCATTAATGAGGGAAGGAGAGCCCAGTGATGAGTGGCCTCCCCAAATGAGTTGGGGATACATAAAAGGCGAGATGCGTAAAGCAAGGAACAAGCAGCTCTGTCTCTCCTGGGAGTCCAAGAGAGCTAATTCAAATGGCAGCAAACATCCCCAAATATTTGAGCAGCAGCCATCGCTGGTACGCTGTTAATTACCCTGCCAATAAAGATTCCTGGGCAGAACGGTCTTCGATGCACAGGAATGTTTTGCAATGTTTTTAGTAATTGGGTTAAGATAATTTATTAGCGCACTGACTGGATGTGTTTCAATGATTGTTACGATGAGAATATTAGCCTTTCCTCTCTGAATGCAAATCACTCCCCAGTGGGCCAGAGCATTGGAGAATATGGTTCTGAATATGTAAATCACTTTGCAACGATTTCCAAGAGCTGACCATAGCACCTACGTGAGTATTTATTTTAAACTGCACTTGGAAGCTCCTTGAACTGCAAGTGATGCTTGGGGGGGTGGGGGCTTGTTTTGTCCTTGAGGTCACAGGGTGTGGTGGGTTGACCTCCTACTATTTCTATTAAAATTAAAGGAAATCTGGGGGCTGATGAAAGGTGAGGAGGGCCGGAGGGTCCCGCTGAAGTCACTAGCAGCATGAGAAACATAGCGAATGGACGGCTAAACAGATTCCCCCCCTCATGTCTATTTTCCATTCTGAGCTTATTGTGGGGAGAAACAGTCTAACCTTATTTAAGAAAAATTATCAGCAAACGTATTAACAGAGGAATGGAGGTGATGAGAATTTGGGAGGGGAAGGGAGAACGTTTACAGTCGAGATTTAAGGGTAATAAGCTTCCTGAAGTTAATTTGGTTTCTCTGTCAGGAGCATAGCTTTGGGAAAACGAGCTCACTTAACAGAAGCTTTGCATTGCTGGGAAATAACAGTAGTAGTGGCGGTTGTGTGTGGGGACTGTTGAGGGTGCCACGCTGGAGTGCCATGTTGGGGTCCCACGTATATCCAGTTCATTGAATCTGCACAGTGACCCATTGAGGGCAGGTATTATTCCCAGGAAGAAGCTGTGTCTTGGAGAAAAGAAGTATATTGGCTAAGGTCTCGCTTTTCTGTAAGTGGGAGTCAGGGTTTGAAGCAAGACCTTGGAGACCTGTTTTCCTGTGTGGAGACACCAGGATGTCTTACAGCCTCCGTTTACTAAGCAGTTACCGTGTTTTGCACAGCAAGCGAGGCCCGTGATGAGCACTGGTCCATGTAACTGTTTCAATGCTTGTTAAGATGTGTGTCATTGGAGGATGCGAAACACGGGCAGGATCTGCGGATCTCTGATTAGTGGGGAGGTGGATGTTGGTAAGAAGGCCAACGGTGATTCTGATGGGTATGAGAGGCAGAAAAAATTAAGAAAAAGTGGCAGACCTAGAAAAATACCAACAGCCCTTACTTTCCTCATTCATAAAATGATGATGATCATGGTAATGGTTTTAAGGTACTTAGAGTTTTGCTTAACATGTCAGTGCTTAAATACCGGGTATGAATAACTCTTGTATGGAATTATAATCATTGGGATTTTTTTGAGTACTTAAGAAATGTCAAAAAGCAATAATAATTGGTCACCCCTGTTTATAAAGTAGCTCAACCTATATCTGCAAAGAGTCAGTAAACCTTTATAAATATATTTTCAACTCAGGGGAAAAAAACATAAGACACCATGTTCAACTATAGAACCCAAAGAAAGAGAATCACCGGATTCCTGTGCTCATTGCCTCATAAGCAGACTCTTCTGTTTGTGTTTGCACCTTTAGATCCCTTGGGGGCTGCCTGAGAGTAGCTATGTTCCAGGGAAGACAGTGAAAAAGATAAGTAAGAACAGGGCCGCTGTGTCGATTCACTCTTCCCACCATCACATCAAGTGTCGACCACATCTTGCATTTCCCCCACAACTGAGCAGAATAGATGAGGAAGAGAGTCGGATACACAGTGTCCAGGTGAGCAGCGAGACTTAGAGAGGACACAGGACTTCCTCAGGCCCACAGAGGGACCAAGTGGTGGCATAGAGGCTCAGCCCTGTGTTTTCTGATTTGGGATCCCCTGAGCTTTTCCCATTCTTCCCAAGAAGCCTGGTTGAGGGCTAGTGGGTCCTAAATTGGTAGCAGGATAGTTTACATTGTCACCGTTTTGTCATCACCCCCATTGTCACCATCACCACAGGACCCGTGGCCACTATGGAAAGCGCCACCATCATGGTCAAGGTAGTTTTATGAAGTGTCTTATCCCAGATGAGCTCCCACATCGGTTGAAAAGCTCTTTGTTAATCTCATGAATATCCCCTGGGTGAAGGGAGACTCTATATAACAAGAGGCCACACAGCGTTCCCAAACGTCTCCTAATGGATAATAAATCATGAAGAGAACAGTCTTTGCTACGTAATTAATGGAAATTTACCGGTTTTTCAGTTCCCCTGGGAAATCTTCCATGCCGAATGAATTTGTCGAGGGGAGCCGAGAGGCAGGGTATCACGCCTCTTCCGCGTGCACTTCTTCATTAGTCGGCTGCTGGAGGTTCAGTTCTCAGTCACGTCTTTGAACGGCTTTGATCTCTGTCGACAGTGTTAACTCTATCTGTCCCTTGGTGTCACTCCGGTATTTTCAAGCAGTCTTTTAAGATAGCCTCGCTAATTATTTTGCTGGAAGTTTAATTAAATCTTGTCACAGAGGACTATGCTATCTCGGGGAATGCTAGACACAAGCCCAATTGCCGAGGAGAAGGGGGCCGAGGGGATATGTATGCACACAGAGAATGGTGCAGGAGACGGATTTCCACATTAAAGGACACAAATGTACTGACATGCCAGCCCCTTTGTTTGAACCATGTTCAACTTTTTGAGAGGATTCAACGTCGGTTTTCTGTTTAGAACCAGATGCATCGTGAGCCATCAAGACTTGCTTTTATTTAGTTCAACTCTGGGACCATAAAGATCAATAAAGTCACCATCTTCAAGGGGGAGCAATACAGAGGTGTCCAAGAAAATCCACTGTGGTGGTGTTGGGAATAGGAACATTCTGGGGAAAAAGCCTTCTCAAAGAATAAAGGCGATTCAACGTATGGTATAGGATGGTCTCCCCAGTACATTTAAGATGAGCAAACAAAGTACCTGAACAGTATAAAAATGGGGGTTGGCAACCTTTTTTGTAAAAGGCCAAATAGTAAAAGTTTTAGGCTCTGTGGTCTGTATGGTTTGTGCCCTTGTCACATGGAAGCAGCCACAGACACTACACAAGACTCAGAGGACCGGCCATGTGTCCTAGCCACACTTCATTTAGGCATCTTGGAATTTGAATTTCAGAATGTGTTCATGTGCCACTAACTATTCTTCTTCCTCCCTTTTCCCCCTCATCATTTAAAAAATGTAAAAATAATTCTTGGCTTGCAGGTCATGCAAAAAACAGCAGGCAGGCTGGATTTGGCCTTCGGACAGAGACTTCGTGACAAGAGTTAGTTGGTCAGAACAAGGAGGTCCCAATATGAAGCCCCATATGTGACAAGACACCTGCCAGCCTGGTGGAGGCGGAAGGATCAGAGATACTTGGGGTATCTGGAACTTCTTTCTCCCATCCCTTGAGGATACATACATTTCTTTTGTGTATCCATGAAGCATCTTGTCGATGAGAGAAGTGCTGATACAGAGTTGGAACTTCAGATTTGATTGACTATTTTTCTTAGGGTCTAAACCATTTGGAGACTATTTTAAACTTCCTGAGAGGAGGGCACAAACAACTGGTGTGTTTAGTGTTTTGTTTTGTTTTTCACACTGCCTAGTGGAACGGACTCTAAGCAAGAGGAAATCAAGGAAGAGAACATTTGCTGCAACTTTAAAAAGACTTCTCTCTCTCTCTTTTTTTTTTTTCTTGAGCAGGTTTAGATTCACAGTGAAGCTGAGAGAAAGGTAGAGATTTCCCACAGGCCCCCTGCCTCCCACGTGCACTGCCTCCCCAATACTAAGCATCACTAATCAGAGTGCTACATTTGTTGTAACTCATGAACCTACACTGATACGTCATTATTACCCAAAGTCCATAGTTCCCATCAGGGGTCACTCTTGGTGCTGTACGTACTGTGGGCTTGGACAAACGTACAATGACATGTATCTACCATCATAGTATCGTACAGAGTATTTTCATTGCCCTCAAAGTCTTCTCTGTTCTGTTTATCCACCCCTCCCACCAATTCCACTTGTGGCAACCACAGACCTTTTTCTCCCTTCCACAGAACATCCTATAGTTAAAATCATACAGGATGCAGCCTTTTCATGCCGGATTTTTTCACTTGGTCACGTGCATGTAAGGTTCCTCCGTGTCTTTCATGGCTCGATAGTTCATTTTGTTTTAGTGCTGAATAATATTCCATTGTCTGGATGGACCGCAGGTTATTTATCCATTCCCCTGTTGAAGGTCATCTTGGTTGTTTCCAAGTTTTGGCGATTGTGAATAAAGCTGCTCCAAGCATCCGTGTGCATGCATTTGTGTGGATATACGTACTTAACTCCTTTGGGTAAATGCCAGGGAGTGAGGTTGTCAGGTTGTACAAGAGTGTGTTTGGTTTTGTAGGAAACTACCGGCCTGTCTTCCCGAGTGGCCACACCATTTGCATTCCCACCAACAGAGGAGAGTTCCTGTTGCTCCATTTCCCCTCCAGCATTTGATGATGTCAGTGTTCTGGATTTGTCACTGTTACTGTATTGCATTTTCTCGATGACATCTGATGTAGGGTCTCTTTTTATGTCCTTACTTGACATCTGTATGTGTCGTCATTGGTGAGGTGTTTGTTAAGGTCTTTGTTTCATTTATTAATGGGGTTGTTTCTTTTCTTATTGTCGACTTTTAAGAATTCTTTGTATATTTTGGGTTATGGTCCATCAGATGTGTCTTTTGCAAATATTCTCTCCCTGTCTGTGGCTTGTCTTCTCATTCTCTTGTCTTTCATGGGGCAGAAGTTCTTAATTTCAATGAAATCCAGTTTATCAATTATTTCTTTCATGGATCATGTTTTTGAGGTTTCATCTAAAAAGGAGTCACCGTACCCTAGGTCATTTAGCTTTTCTCCTATGTTATCTCCTAGGAGTTTTATAGTTTTGTGTTTTACACTTAGATCTCTGACCCATTTGGGGTTAATTTTTGTGAAAGGTGAGAAGTCCGTGTCTCAATGCATTTGTTTTTTTTTTTGCATATCTAGTTGTTCCAGTACCATTTGTTGAAGGGACTGTCTTTGTGCCACTGTTTAGCCTTTGCTGCTTTATCACCGATCCAGTTGACTACATTTGCTTTTCACATGGGAGTTGCAGTGGGCGGGGTTTAGTCCTCCTGTACAGAATGTTTGTGTGTGCATTCCACAGCTCTAAAAGTGTAAACAAGAAAAGCAGTTGTTTCGCAGCGGGGTAGGTCCTGGGGCTCAGGAGGTGAGAGACGACTTTCTGTTTACTTTTTTATTCCACTTAGAAATGACCATGTACAGTCTTCTATATCACGCTTTGCAGCTTGGAATTGATTCTACATGTGAGGGGTGTAAGCAGGCCAGTATCCTGCTTGGGTTTGTGTAATTAAACAGGTTGCCTCATCCCTAGGCAAGACAAGAGGTCACCATGGATAAGACTGGAGGCAGCAAGAGCAGTCAGGAAGCTGCTGGCAAAATATAGGTGAAGGTCAGGACATGGGCAAGAGCACCGCATTAAGGAGGAGGAGAGAGGTTTGGAAGATAATTAGGAATCAGCTCAGATCTGCGTAAGACAAAGAGGAGGTCAAAGAAACAGGAGACATTGCAGAAACCATAAACGGAGAACCGAGTAGAAGGAGAAGAGACAAAGCCATCCTGGCGCGATGCCCAACTCTTTGATTGTCTTGTATATTGCCCATCTTCTTACAGTAAAAGTCGTTTAAACCTTTATGGCATCTCCTGAAAATGCTAAAAGGGGAGGATGGACATCATGTACAACAAATTATTCAGTCACCACCTCTCCCTCCCCCCACACATCCCTCCCTCCCCTCTCTTCTTTGTTCTATAGTTCCTCGCTCCCTCTCATGGCATGGCAGTGATCCCACTCATTCATTTATCCTTCCAACCTGCCCCAACCTTTCCCTTCCGAAGCCTAGTCTTTGTCAGCTTCTCCTCCTCCAGGCTCCCTCCCCCCACCTCCCCACCTTCTGGATCTGTGTTCTTTCCAATAAGTTATTCTAGCCTTTCTGCCTCCTTTCCCTTCTGCAGCCGAGTGATGAGAACACACTGTGGTCCTTGGTCCACAACTGACTCGGAAGTAACTCCGGCAACAATGTGACTCTAAACCTCCACGTCCTCATATGAAAAAGGAGGGTGGGGGACACAATGGTACCTCTTTCACTGGCTTGTTGTGAGGATGAAGTGAGCTAATACTTGTCAGCCTCAGCACAATGCTTGCCATATGGCCAGCTGATGACATGGCGGCAAGAAGAACAGGGATCTGTACTGTCCCATTAACACAAGAAATGCCCGGATCCAATCAGCAGCTGCTCAAGCAAAAGAGAAACAAAAAGCAAAACCTCCAAACAAACAAACAAAAAAAATCAAACAAACAGAAATCCTCAAACAGAACAAAACTTTGTATGGAATACAGAAAGGTTTTATGTATTTAAACATTTATGTGTGTCTGTGTATATTTTTCACTCATAAAGTGTCCTGTGGACTCTCCCCCTGTATTATCCATTGCTGCATAACAAGTGAACCCAACACTTAGCAATCCCAAACCACACAGTTTTTTGTTCCATGGGCCAGGAGTCCAGGAAAGTCTTAGCTGGATCCTAAGCTTCACGGTCTCTCATAGGCTGTCACCAAGGTATCAGCTGGTGGTTTATCATCTCAAGTTCAACTGGGCCAGTATGTGCTCCAAGACCCACTCAAGTGTTTGTTTTCCTTTGTCTTTCTTTCTTTCTTTCTTTCTTTCTTTCTTTCTTTCTTTCTTTCTTTCTTTCTTTTTCTTCTCTCTCTCTTCTTCCTTCCTTCCTTCTTCCTCTCTCCCTTTCCTCTTTCTTCCTTTACTTTACTTCCCCTTCCTTCCTTCTTTCTTCCTCTCTTCCTTTCCTTTCTCCTTCCTTCCTTCCCTCTTGCTTCCTCTCTTTCTTTCCCTTTCCCCTTCCTTCCTTCCTTCCTTCCTTCCTTCTTCCTCTCTCCCTTTCCTTTCCTTTTTCTTCCTTTACTTTACTTCCCCTTCCTTCCTTCTTTCTTCCTCTCTTCCTTTCCTTTCTCCTTCCTTCCTTCCCTCTCGTTTCCTCTCTTTCTTTCCCTTTCCCCTTCCTTCCTTCCTTCTTCCTCTCTTTCTTTCCTTTCTTTTTCCTACCTCTCCTTTCCTTTCCTTCCCTTTTCCTCCCTCTCTTTCTCCCTCCCTTCCTATCTTCCTTCCTTGTCTTTCATCTTTCTGTCTCTCTCTTTTCTGGTGGGATTTGGTTCCTCATGGACTGTCACACTGAGAATCTAGTTCTCTGCTGGCAGTTGGCAGGAGACCACCCTCACTTGTTTGCTGTGTGGCTTTTTCCATCAGAGAAAGCTCGTGGGAAGTGCCAGAGAGAATCACAGCAAGATGGAGCCCCGAGTCGTCTGTGACCTACTTACAGAAGTGACATCCCACCACCTTTGCTATATTCTATGTGCTGGAAGCGAATCTCCTGGTCTGGCCCACACAAAGGAGAGGAGATCTTTGCGGGGGGGGCATGCTGGAAGCTGCCCTCCACCCTCCCTTAATCTTTTCTCCTGTGTCCCATTGCCTAATCCCAGCTGTCTTCTAGCAATACGGTTCACTGCACCTGGTCACTCCTTGGACATTCAGGTCAGATTTCAGGAGCTTCTCCATCCTCATGCTCCCAGGTGCTCAGATGGAAGCTTCGTCACTTTAAATCAAACCTGACTGAGGTGGGGACCATGCATGTCCTCTGCAGAGAAAGGTAGGCCACTCCCATGCTGTTGGTGACTGCTCCGTGTCCCGACTTCCTCTTCTGAAAACACGAGGGCATTGACTTCAAGGTGGCCGGGGGAAGGGCCATTGCATGTTTCTGGAACATCCGACAGTGAAACTTTCCTCTTCCATAAAGCTTGGGCGTGGGAGAAACAAAAGATGCTCATGGTGGCAGGCGTTGATTCTGGTGAGTGTGTAGGAACTGCCATTATCATTGCGGGCAGTTACCATTGTATTATGAGATCCCTAGTGAGGAAGGAAGATGAGTGTGTCTTTTCTGGGATTAGATTCCCTCATTTTCCGTTGTGGCAGCTGCTTTAGGACATTTCCAATGAATTTAGCACCTGGAAAATGGAGTTCCCAGGGGATATTTAGAACTGGAGCTAAAGTAGGAACAGTCTAGACGGGCCCCTCCATCTTCTCGTCAGATGACAACCAGTTTAGATGTGGCTTGGAAGAGCCAGCTGGACAGAGGGAGAAGCCACAGCAGGAAACCTGCACGCATTCTGCTATGGAAGAAACAACTACTGTAGTTCAGCCTCTAACTATTAAAATAGTAATTGAAATGCATTCAGCTACACATAATAGAAAAATCCAAACAAGACGTAAGCAATTTTCTTTTCACATATCCTGTCTAGAGGAGCAGGGCTGCTGGTGCCGGTTTGATAGCTCAACAATGAAAAGCCAGAGCTCTTGTGATTGTTTGCCCCTCATAGCCACAAAGTGGCTGCTGGGCTACTGACATCACATTCACATTCAAGTCAGGAAGGAGGAGGCAGGGAGGGCACCAGCTGTACCTGTTACTCTTATCAGGAGAGCAAACCTATTTTTTTAGAATCCGTCCCCCTTCCCCTTCACATACTGGCTTAATGTTGCATTAGTTAGGGTCACACCTGGCTAGAAGAGGATCCCAAAAAGTGAGTATGTAAGTTTTTCCTGCTGTGATTAAGTGGCTGAGAGAAAAAAGGATTGATATGGCTGTCGGTTCAGTCAAATGGCAGATGTTATTCCAAACCATATATGTCATAATATACGAGGGCTGTCCGGAAAGTACCCATCCATCCATGCAACTGTTGTCATTATACATATCGAGCTGGATTTGTTCCGGACAGCCCTCGTAAAGTTAAGTTCTAAAAGTAATAATAGCTAATGCTTCTAGAATAATCCAGGTAAGTCAGGCTTTGACTCTTTTCTATTTCCCAGAGCCTGACCTCTTCATGGTCACACAGTGTTGCTGGCATTTCCTGAGAGGCTCCTGCATGTCAGGCCCTGGTGTCTCCAGCAGGGACACGAGAATCCCTGTGCACGAAGTGACATCATACAGTTCTAGGGTGCGGAAGGGAGGCCTTGCGAGGAGTAAATGAGGGCGTGCTGGCTAATGCTTTCTTAGCCTGGGCTTCTATGTCACCATTTACCAGATCAATCAGTGACTGCTTGTTTTCTCCTAAACTTATCATTTAGGTTTTAGATGTTTCAGCTTTTTCACATTTTTATTTTTAAAACAGCTTTATTAAAGGTATAATTTACCTAGCATGAAATTTATCGTATTTTAAAATTGTTTTTGAGAGAAAGTGAGAGAGAGAGAGAAGGGAGGAGGGCCCAGAGCAGTCTCCATAGTTGTACATTATTAGTTGTAACATGGCTTCATTCCACACAGGTGGATGTGGGGCCGTGCGGGGCAGGAACCGAACCGGGGGTCAGCTGCATGGGAGGCAAGAACCTTCACCGCCTTCTCAGTGGTTACCAGTTGCGCTGCAGTTCAGCATATGGGTTTGCATGAGCTGAGGCCGGGATTTGATTCCGGGACCTCAAGGTTACAAGGCAAGCGCTCAGCCTGTTGAGCTACCCAGCATCCCCTGAAATCCACCTGTTTTAAGAGGACAATGTCATGAATGGTGCATTTCGAGTTGTTCAGCCATCACCATGATTTTGGAGCATTTTCATTCTCCTGAAAAGATCCCTCATGCCCTTCTGTGGGGGTTCCCATCCCCAGCTCTCAGCAGCCAGGATCTGGGTTCTGTCTCATTTAGCTCTTCTGATATTTTACGTTCAATCAAACTATACGTGGTCTTTTGCATCTCACGTCTTTCATTTAGCAAAATGTTTTCGAGGTTCATCTGTGTTGTAACGCATTTCAGTGTTTTATTTGTTTTACTGCTGGATTGTATCCCATTATATAGGCATATACCCCCTTTTATTTCTACCCCCCCAGTTAAGGACATTGGTGTTGTTTCCAGGATGGGGCTGTTGTGAACAACACTGCTACGAGCATGCAGTTAAAATTCTCCTGTGGGTCTATGCTCTCATTTCTCTTGGGTAGATCCTCAGAAGTGATATTGCTGGGTCATTTCTACAGGCGGTCAATGTACGTGTAACACTCTAAGAAACTGCTGAGCTGTTTTCTAAAGTGACGGCAGCCTTATGCATTGCATCTACTGCGATGTCTGGGGATCCCGTTTCCAAGTGCGTCTAACTACTGCAGGTGGCTCAGCACCGGCGTAGTTCAACTGAACTCTGGTTTCCCGTAGCCCGTCTTCCCGGTTCACTTGCCCCTCTGCTACTAAGTATCTGCGAGGCTTTGGATAAACCGGGTCGGCCTCAGTTTTCTGCTTTGTAATGGACATAGTCACTCCTTTTTGTATAGTGGTTGGAGGAGTAAATTATTAGACCAGCATCGATCATATAGCAATTTCTGTATTGACTCTTTATGATTAAATCTGTGTATGTGCGCCTGTGTGTGTGTGTGTATCTGTTGGTTTTGGAAAATTATTTTACCCGCAGTAAAGTTGGAAAAAAACCCTTCATGTTTGGGTTCAGTGAATTAGTACAGCTTGCTCCATTTGGGGTGTGATTTGGGACGGACTTCCAGTTTTGAGAACATCAGCGGTGCTGGGCTGGCTGGAATCTCTAGAAATCAAATGGATGACCACATCTCCATGGTACCCTGAGTCCTCTAGCTCCCGGGCTTGCTTTTAAGCTTTTCTGACTCTAGGGTCAAGGGCCCCAGGGTGCCTTATGCTGTCCCGTTAGCCGGTTTTCCCAGTCTAGCTTTCATCCCTTTCCCAGTTGCTACATGATCGCTGCTCATCTGTGACCCAGAGATGACCCCCGCCCCTCCAACCCCCAATCACTGAGCAAGTGCCATTGTACCTGAATGCCAAAGCCATTACTGTGCAATATGACAGTTAGAAAGTGATTGTGCCGGAGTTCCTGGAACATAAAATGTGTTCTGCAGCTGACGGGAAATTGAGCAACGTGGGGGCTCCAGTCATCAGAGTCACTGAACATGGCATGGCACGTGAGGTCGTTGAAGCACATGACTTTCAATGACAATGAGCAACCCCCCGAAAAAACCAAGAGAAAGTCCCGGAAAATGCAATTTGCAAGTTGTTCAATAGTTGTTTTGAATGTCTACGTGATTCCGTGTGCTGTCTTGTAGGGCGAGCACAAGTCCCCCTTTTGTCTTTCTCTTCTTGCTGGAGGTGAGAGGGGCTGTCTTGATATCCCCAGGGAGGCCTGGCTGAGGATGTCCCCATTTGGGCTCATCTGGAAGTCCTGGCTGGTGTCCTGCATGAAGACTGTCACCTCACCACCAGCGGTGGCTGCTGGTTCTCCCTTTCTCCCCTAAAAGAGGATTTCTACAGCTGTTTACAAGACATTGAGAGAATGAATTGCATCGTGGGTGCAAACGCACGAGAGCTGGAGCAGAGTTCAGGGCCCTGGGATGGCCTTGCTGGGGAGACAGAGCTGAGGACCGACATAGGGACCTGCTGGGCAGCCTTTGTACCATGCTGTCTGCGAGGCCATCTGGCAAATGTGTCCATTCACCCCATGTGTGGGTCCAGCCATCCTCGCCTGGCCTATGTCGTCAGAGTCCCCACCCCACCCCGCATTAGAAACCAGCTCCCAGGTCACCACTGCATGGGGGTCGTCTCACATGCTTGTAGAGATGCTGGCTTGGCCCCCTACCCCTCACTGTGTCCCATACTCAGTGTCAGCATGACTGGGGGCTGGTCAGAGGGGTGGCTAATCCCTCCTGAGGCCGGACCTGCGCGTTGACCCCGGTCCCAGGCTAGTGGCAGGCACCATCGATGTGGAAAGCCGCGTCTTACAGGAGTGGTCTCCTAGCCAGAGCTGCCTCTTGGCCTCATCCGGCGTCTTGTGAGACATGCAGATTCTCAGGCCCCATGTGGCCCTGTTGGGTCAGGAGCTCTGGGGCGGGACCCGCCCTGGGGATTTTGGGATGGACACTCAAGTCGGGGAACCGCAGACACAGAGGCTTTTGTACACCAGCTGACTTCTCTGCAGGTGTGCTAGCCCATCGCTGACATTTACACCCGGGAGTACACCGGCCTGGACTCGGAACTGCTGTATCCGAGACACTTGTTCGCTGCCGTCTGCCCCCGAGTGCGGGGGCTCCATGATGCAAGATGAACACTAATCCCACTGGCTGCCGCCCAGCAGACCTGGCCCCGTGAGATTGCTTCTCGTGTCTCGGGTAGTATGTGCATAACAGCTTTCCCTTCCTGTAGAGTGGAAGCCTCTCTCCTGCTGGTGGGCAGTGCCCTGTGCTGCCACTGGACCCCGCTCCTGCCTGGGGGGTCCCTGACCCGGGACTGTATGAGCCCAGGACAGTGGAGGATACCATTCTGGAGAGGGGGGTGTTGCAGACGGCAGCTTGGAGGCCAATATGATGAGAGACCTTGTGACTTTGTGCCCTCCGAGCCAGTCCTCTGGGCCCGCATCCAAAGGGCTGATCTCATTTACCAGAAGCCAATGACCCCCTGGCTCCTTCTACCTGGCTGATCTTTTGTAAATACCAAACAGACTCTAAATGCCTCGGGGCTGTGGAAAGTCACAGCTGCTCCGCAAATACAAAGACCCATTGGTGGGACGACTGGAGTGTAGGGTAAGGCGGGAGAAAGAGTTCAGGCTGCAGGCTTTGAGGGAAGGGAATTTACAGACCAAAAAAATCACCCTGATTGTGCTTCCAGTGTGGACACAGCTCTTTCACAACGTTTAGGCCCCAAATTAGCTCAGTTTTTTATCTGATACGATTGGTCTGTGTTGGAGAGTCACGCTGTGATAGTGTGACATTCATATACACTGTGAAAGCATGGCTCGTCAGGCTAACTAACATCTCCACCTCCTTCCGTGGTGGCCGTAGTTTGGTATGTGGTGAGGGCACCTGAAAGCTATTCCCTTGGTGAGTTTTCAGGATGGAATGTGGTAGTTAGTGGTCACAGGAGTCACCACGCTGTCTGTGAGAAATAAGTCTGTATTGTTAAAGCCGCTCCATGTGTGGTGTTTAGTTACGGCAGCCCCAGCGGACTGCCAGTATCGGGGATGCAACAGAGGGGTGAACACTGTGGCTCAGGCGTGCAGCTTTGGGAGCCCCCAGCCTTGCTGCCCGAGAGCAGGGCTGAAGGTGCCGTTGTTCTGGGTGGTAAGATTCTTGATAACACGGTCCCTCTCCCCCCATGTTCCCCCCAGAGAGCTCACGTGACGTAGGCAAGGTCACACAGCGTCCTGTGGTGGAACCAAGCTGGACATGCATTTTCAACATTCAGCCCCCTGCCCTCCCCACTCCTTTCGCCGGCGCTCAGAGTGCTTCCAGAACCTTCTGCTGCATTGTGGATCTCCACCACCACCTGCACACTATTTCCCCCAACAGCCTTGAGGTTGCTCCCTGTCTGCTAATCACCGTCTCCTGGAAGCATTTACAGTGAGATGAGAAAATTGCACGAGGCGAGCTGGTGTCCGTCGGGACTGCACATGTAACCTGCAGCGTGGGAAATGAAAGCGGGGTCTTCGGGGACAGGCACAGGGAGAGGGAAGCCGCCTCCCCTTGTCTTCCTGCTGCACGTGAACTCTGTTGTCAGAGCATCAGGTTTTGATCAGCTTCGTATGACTTATCGCGGCCTTTGACACACGCCGCGATCCTTCCTTACACGGTGCCGGGGACGCACGTCCCTCTCTGGTTTGGGGGGACGGCCCTCCCGTTGCCTTGTCTTCCCTCCCCGTTTAAGTGTTGATGTTGGTGTGACAGGCAGAGGAGGCTGCTTGTCATGACTCGTCTTCTAGAGGAAGCGGAACGGGGTGTGCATCCACGCACGGGTGGGTTGCTGAGACGAAGCCCCCTGCACCCCGGCTCCGATCTTTTGACAAAGAAAAATGGGCCTCGCGTGTGGCGCTCGCATCCGGCCCTGTCGCCGATGCTGGCGTGCAGGTAGCAGCGCTGGAAAGGGCTGGGCAAGGAAGCCCAGTTTCCACAGGGACTGGAGTCCACAGATGTCCTTAAAACCACCCCGGGAGCCACCCCAAAGCCTGTGTCACTGACTTACACAATTTTTTTCAATTTTCGTTGGAAATTAAAAATCTTGGTCGCACACCTGACCACTAGGCAGGGTGGTGACTTTAAAGAAGACATGGATGACTCCCATCCGCAGATTTTTTTTTGCCGGGAGAACCGTGCATTCAGAAACGGCAGGAACGGGACAACTGGCTTAGGTGGGACGTGACCATGAGATCGTTGGTTGTTTCTGTCTTTTCACCTGGCCGCTGTTTAGTGTCCACGGGGTGTTTTATATCTGCTAAGCCATCCTGCGTGTTGTGATTAGCGCTGCTAAGCGTCTTTGTGCCATCAGTCGGGCTGCCATCTGCGCCTCCGATGTACCACCGAGGGAAACCAGAGGGAGGCCATACGGACGCGTCTGGGATCTCACAGCCGGCAGCGGGCTGCTGGGTGAACTCAGTTCAGCGCTTCTGAACTCTTGGGTTGAAAATACCAGCGTTTGCTTTTTTTCCTCGAGGGGCGGATATGAGTGTCGTGTCTGCAGATGACCTCTGGGAAGGAAAAAGTCGCCAGGATGGGCCCATTAGTGAAGCGGATATAAAGGAAATGACCCGTGTTCTTCCAGAAAACCGAGTGGGGACGCGGATGCCTGTGCAGGCCACTGTGTGCATGATGGTGACCTTGAGGCCCTTCTGACTGGCACCAAGATGCCATAGGAGCGCTTGTGACCTTGCTCAGTATTAACTGACATGCAGACGCTAAGGATCAAAGCGCCTGGAGTTCTATTTAGCGCTGAAACTTGAGACTGTTTAGCGGGGCCATGCCTTTGAAGATTTAGAGGAAGCTTGTTCTTCTCTAAAGTGGATTTAGGCTGAATGATCCTTGAAACTTCCAACTCGCTCATGGGAAACGTGTATGCCTCTTCCTAAAAGTTTGTTTCTGGGTGATCAGGGGCAGAATCCAGGGTTGGGGGCGGGAACTATGGGCGGGACCGAGCTCTTTACCGGGGGCTGGGGAAAGGACTTGGAACGTGAGCTGGGTTGGCCTTGGCACAGCCCTCCTGACGTTTAGAACCGCACTGGAACACGTCGAGTGTTTTGTCGGGACCTCGGAGGGTGGAGCCCGCCACGTGGTTGGAGTGGGATTTTCTTCTTTAAACGGGGTCTGTCCCTGTGGTCAGCGCCCTGGGATGGAAAATGAGAAGGCCTTGGGCTGGGGGAGGCAGCTCTTTCGCATCTGGGGCTGGGGGACAGTACTGACCCAAATTCATAAGGTTGCCATTGGAGAGGCAATGAATGGTTCTAGTGGCAGCAATACGTTTCCTTCTGTGAAAAACTTTGAAGTCCCCAACTCTTTGGTAAAGACGTGTTAAATTTTATGGCCTGGGCTTGGTCCTGCCTAGAGGAGGAATTAGTAGAAGGGCTTCTGTCCAAACTTAGAGGTGACTGACTAAATGAGATCAAATGTGTCCCTCTCCAATCTGTGCCCAAACTCTTTGACCTTTGCCAGAGGGACTGTTTGAGGAAGCCTCTTGCCAAAATGTTCTCCTTGGGGTTGACATAATGAAGAAGTATCGTGCTATGATGTTGGGGACAATGTGGTCTGGCTTCAGGCACCAGTTCTGTAACTTACAAGCAAGTCATTAACTTTCTGAGCCTCAACTTCCTCCTATGAAACGTGACGTTCATCCTGCCTCACAGACTTGGGACGAGGATAATCTTTGAAAAAGGGACTTGATACCACACACCTAGAAGTGGCTCCCCTCCCTCCAAAATCTTAGCTTCATTCTTGTCACAAAAGGGAGGTGTTCTAAAGTGAAAAGGAAGAGTTCCCAGTGTACCTCAGTCACACTGGAAAGGCTTAATGCCAACTTCATGTAGACCAGGGGTAGCAAAGCTATTCTGTAAAGAGTTCGAGGGAAATGGTTCCTCTTTTGAGGGTCACATATGCTCTGTTGCACCCACTTAGCTCTGCCTTAGTAGCATGAACACAGCCCAAAACAGTGCAGAGACACACAGGCACGTGCCCCCTACAACTTGATTTACAAACACAAGAGGCGGATGGAGTTTGCAGACTGCTGGTCTGGGTGGGTTTGTCTCAAAACCTCTGTGTGGGTTCCCGGGCTTTGTCTGCCCTCTGGTTCCCCTCCTGGTAAGTTTTTTTTCCTCTGTGGGCAGTGCTCTTGGTCACTTTCCAATGAACGAGGAGGGCAAGGAGACACTGAATTCTCAAATAAAATAAGCAAGAGAACAGAGAGGGCAAATAAAATGGCCAAGGCTGAACACACAGCCAAGTGGACACAGAGCAGGCCTGGCCATACCCTTCCCCCACCCTTCCCTCGGCGTCTGTCTCTTTATTTAACTCCCTGACCCTCTTGGAAGGCAACTGGATTGGACAGGACACCTTGCACCTGGTTTTCCACTCCTTTGCCTGACTTTTTCACATTCATCCACGGATGGTAGAAAGTTTCCAGGGTGAAGTGTCCCTGCTCAAAGTCAAAAATTAATTCATTAATCAGTGGCCAGACTCCTGCTGTGCCCAGAACGCTTATCAGTCAGCCTCAAAGCTTTGCTAATTAGAAGGAAGTCAGGGTGAAACCCGGCAGATCAAAGAGCCCGGCCCTCTCTCCCTGAGAACCGCTATCACATGGGTCCTGGCAGCCTAATCAATCGGTTGCTTTTAATAAATTCTGGAGGCTGGGTCCTGTTTTGTTTGCAAGGAGGGATTCTTCGTGCTTCCAGTGAGCAAGCACTTCTGCCTGGGGCCCATCCGTCATTAAAAAAGACATCCAAGCATCTTTCCAGACACGACCGGAAAGGTAGAAACTGTATGCAAATTGCTCAGCTTTCTCAGGTATGAGAAAAAATGTTGCATCCATAACCTTACTCATCTTTTCTCTAAAAAAAACTTGGCTTCACACCTCCATATGAGTAAGCATGGGGCTGCGCATTCGGCCTAATGAACGCTTTTATAGGTTAATAAAACTTTATTTCATCCATCAATGGCAATACTTTTTAGCAATGAGTTTATTGAAGCATAATTTACATACCATAAAACTCACCTATTTTAATTGCACAAGTGAATGATTTCTGAATGAATTGACTGAATGGTGCAAACATCACTACAACCCAGTTCTAGAACCTTTTCACCCTTCTAATAAAATCCCTTATGCCCATTTTGATCTAATCCCTCATCTCATCTCCAACCCCCAGCAACCACTAATCTATTCTGTCTCTCTGTTTTGACCTTTTGGGGGGCACTTTATGTAAATGAAATCGTATGGTGTGTTGTCTTCAGTATCTGGCTTCTTTCACTGAGCCTAGGGGGGTATGAGGGACCCCATATTGTAGCAGGTATCAGTATTTGGTTCCTTTTTATTGCTGGATAATAATTGTCTGACTAGACCCCATTTTATTTCTCTATTCACCAGCTGACCTTTTGGGTTGATTCCAGGGTTTGGCTATTATGAATAATGCTGCTACAAACATTCACACGCGGGCAGCTATTTCCTCTCTCCGAGTGAAATGGTTGGGTCATAGGGTCCATCTGACCTTTTAAAGACACTGCTAAACTTTTTTTCCAAAGCAGCGACATCATTTTACATTCAGGAAAGCAGGCGGGTGGGTTCCAGCGCTTGCTATTGTCTTTCTTTTGATCCTAGTGGGTGTGACGTGGCCCCCTGTTGTGGTTGTAGTTTGCATTTCTCTAATGAGTTGACCGTTAATTGCCAAGAAGGATTGATGCCAGCATCTCCCACTGTGTGGTTGGAAGAACATCAGGAGGGTTCTGAGATGCCTCATGAGTAACAAGTTTCTCTGGGCCACAAGTTTGGGAAATTCGGCCAATTATTTCTACCTCTAGGTGTAGCTCACTGTATTGAGCACGCTAGCAAATTCTACACTGAAGAAACCTGTTTGAATTTGTTAAACTCAGTACTTCCTAGACTTAGTTGATGATAAGAGTTTTGTTACCGGGGTGGAAATAGGTTTGGGGGAGCTCTGTTGTCTGTCCATGCTGTGGACTTGTCTCACCAGAGAGGGGAGAAGGGGCTGGCCTGTGTCTCCTGTGCTGTGAGCCCTGTCCTGTGGAAAGGTGACTGACTCCAGAGGTCACCAGGGACCCCTTCATCTTCCTGGAGTTCTAGTTCACTCCCCACAGCCTTCTCCATCGGGGTAGGGCTCCTGTGACACATGGGCTTTGTGGAGGGCAGTGCGAAGGTCCGGCTTGTGCAGTAACCTGCGAGGTTCTCTTCAGGTCTTGGCATTGTTTTGGCAAAGGAGTGAGGTGAGCTGGATGAGGAATAAAAGGTGTTCCCCAGCTGTCCCGGGCCCCATCAGTATTCAGAAATGGCTTGAAGTCATGGTCCCCCAAACCATATGTCCACCTGGAGCCTCTGACTACGACTTTATTTGGAGGAAGCGTCTTTGTGGATGTAATCAAGTTAGGGATCTTGAGATGGGATCTTCCTGGATTAGGGCAGCAGGCCCTAAATCCTTACCCTTTTTAAAAAAAGATTTATTGTATTGTTTTTATGACAGAGACAGAGAGAGACAGAGAGAAGGGGGAGGGCCCAGAGCAGTCTCCATAGCTGTGCATCATTAGTTTTCGACATGGTTTCGTTCCACACAGGTGGATGTGGGCCATGCAGGGTGGGAGCTGGGCTGGGGGCCTCCTGCATGGGAAGCACAGCCGCTCGAGCCAGAGGCCGACTTGGGGGGTGAGAACTGAACTGGGGGCCTCCCGCATGGGAAGCTCACCCCAGTTCAGCATATGGGTCCACACGGGCCGGAGCCGGGATTTGATCCTTGGTCCCCGGGGCTGCAAAGCTAGTGCTTAACCCACTGAGCCATCCTGGCTTCCCATTTTTTTTTTTTTGAACGTTACCCTTTTAAGAGCAATATGAGGAAAGGGCACAGGGAAAAGAGGAGGCAGAGGCAGAGATGAGGCAGAGATGAGGTAGTCACGAAACCGTAAGCCATGGGGTGCGCAGACCCCGAAGCTGGACGAGGCAGGGAAGGACTCTTTCTTGGGTCTTGTGGCAGAACTGTAGCCCTGCTGACACATTGATTTTGAACTTCTGGCCGCCAGGTCAAGGAGGGAATCCATTTCTGTTTGTTTTAAGGCTCCCAGTGCATGGTTACTTGTCACGACAGCGCTAGGAAACAAAGAGGCCTCGTTCACAGGAGTGTTGTGATGGGAAGATGTGTGATGAGATGGGAGGGGATGTTCAGTCTGCCTTCCAGCCCACACAGGGGACTGAGCTGGGATGGAGAAGCAGGTCGCAGTGGGCAGATCTGAACGCTCAGAGCTCAAATACAACCCGGTTCTCCAGGAGGAGAAAGTGAGGAGTGGGCATCCAGGGCAGGAGCAGGAGGAAGGAGGGAAGGCGAGATGGAGGAAAATCAATCAGCCTGTCCTTAGGACCCAAGAGAGTCTACCGGAGGCTGGAGGCTCTTAAGTGTATGGACCATGGACCTCGGAGCAGAAGGTCCCAGAGCTGATGCCCAGCAGGGCAGGGAGTACAGGGCAGGACAGGCCTAGGACATACACAACGTGGGGCTTCCTTGGGCGAATCTGCACTGACAGAGGCTGCCCGCCTCTCTCTACAGAGGACAAGGTGGCAGCACTGTGGGGTGGGGTGGGGGGGGGGGGGGGCATAAGTGGGGGGTGAAGGTAGTTATTTTTGTCCCAAGAGTAAGCGACCATGATTCGTGCTTATAGATCCTCCATCGTGGCTCTAGTAACTGCTCAGGCAGAAGCCTAGGGATGGCTCATTAGGACAGAACCTAACATTTATTTAGGACAGAACCTAACATTTATTTATCACAGCTCCTTGTGCAGGGTTACCTGCTTCACACACGGTGCCTCATTTTTCTCCCACCATAACCCTTTGAGGGGGGTAGTATGAGTGTCCCTATTTTTTTAGAGGATGAACCTGGGGCTCAGAGACATCCAATGACATGCTGAAGGTCCCGTAGCTCATACATGAGGGAGGCAGGATTTTAATTTCAGTTAGTCTGACCCCAGGGTCAAGTCTGTGAGACCAAGATCTCCTGAGTCCTGTGGGAGGAAGGAGGCTGGGACCACTCTCATTTCAGAAGTTCTCATCCCAGGTCAGGAGAGCGTCCCCAACAACAGGGAACATCCACAGTTGTCCTACTGAGTAATCCTGGTGCTTTGATGTGGGAATGGATGTAGGTGCTGGTCGCATGGGGATGCTTCTTGGTATAATTATAATTGAGAAGCAATGGGAGGGTGGGGTAGAAAGTTCATTCGATAATGGCTGAGTACCCATGTGAAAACCATTGAAGCTCTCTGAGCCTTGGCTTCCCCATCTATGAAAAGGAAATAATTCTCTGATATCTAAGAGTAACTTGGGGAGATGTGAGTTAAACAACTGTATGTATGTATGTATGTATGTATGTATCTCTATCATTTATCCATCTACCTACCTACCTACTTACCTACCTACCTACCTATTTCTATCATCTATCTATCTATCTATCTATCTATCTATCTATCTATCTATCTATCATCTCTCTCTGTGTCTATCTCTATCCTTATCACTGTTCCTATCTCTATCATCTCTCATCTATCTATATCATCTATCCTCCACCATCATTATCATCATCATCATCAATCTATCTAGAGTTGAGCATTGTGGATCTACTTGGCACACAGTAGACACTGAAGAAATGATAGATTTTAATGTGACCTTTATTATTATTATCATCATTTTAATAACATCATCAGGCTTATGAGATGAATACTTTTTTTCTAACAGTTTCTTTAACTGAAATGACTGGCCCCCACAAATGCCCCACATTTTTGAAAGGAGAAATTAAGTGTTTTTGAGGCTTGCTAGTTTAAAACATTAGTTTTATTTTTTAAATCTGGCTGAGCAAATTGAAAATGGACTACATGTCTGTAGCCACATGGATACAACCAACAACCCTGCATGCCTCAAAATGGTGGATTTTTTTGATGGTTTTAAAGCATGACTGGGTGCAAAGAGATGATCCACTGCCGTGGCTTCGCTCTCTTAGGTTCGAGACCACCGTGGCTTCAGGAAGCACGGCTCAGAGGCCACCAGCTCTCATTTCAAGACTGGAAAGATGGTGATGGGAGGGGGAGATGAGAATAGGTCACACACGTGGGCAGGTGAAGCAGGACGCAAGTTGTAAATAACTCAGTAAATGTTAGCGAATGGGACGGCTGGCATTTGAAATAATAAGCAAGCCCTCTCTGAGAAGTCACCCCTCCTAACCTTTCAGAAAATTACACTGACCTGCATCTAGCAAAAGGGATTCATGCATCACAAGGAGAGCTGGGTGTGCTTGCAGGATCCATGGCCAGATGGATTTGCAGCAGGAAGCCTGACACGTGGAAGGCTCTGGCAGCCTCAGGGCGAGCCCCAGCCAGGTAGGAATGGCTTCCTGTGCAGACGCATATTTTGGGAAAGGCCTGGGTGGAGGGAGCAAGCTCAGACATTTTTCTCCATATCAGTGGGGTTGTCATAAACGAAAAGACCATCGATCAACTGGAGGGGTGGTGCTCTAACTCAGTGGCTGCTCCCCAGCTCCAGCCAATGGTAGCTATGTGGGAACATAGACCCCATGCTGCACCTTCTGTTTACGTCTTCCCCTCACCGCAGTCCTCAAGACAGCCTAGATCCCTGGAACGGACAGTTCTCCATGGAAAACTTTTAGAAATGAGTTTTGTTTTTAAACATTACGCTAGCCCATCATGTGGAGCTATCTGTTAGAAACCAGTCTTGTGACCTTTGATATAGTGAATTTGAGCAAATCCAAGCTGGAGAGTGCTTTGTAGGCATGGCCGTGTCAGGTTTTTCGAACTTCAGTTTGGGACTCTTTAGGAGATCGTGACAAGAATTTCATGAGGCCTGGTCGGCTTTGTCTTCTTTTTAAAACAACAAAAAAGTTCAATTATAGTTGACACTCAGTGTTATTTTATGACTATATGAGTTTCAGGTGAACAGCATAGTGGTTACACATTTATATAATGTATGAAGTGATCCCCTCTATTAGTTTAGTGCCCACCTGGCACTATGCATATTACTATGATATTATTGACTCTGTTTCCTATGCTGTATTTACAGCCTCATGACTGTTTTGTAACTACCAATTTGTCCTTCTTAATCCCTTCATCTTTCTTACCCAGCCCCCTACTCTCCCTCCCATCTGGCAGCTATCAGTTTGTTCTTTGTATCTGAGTCTGTTTCTATTTTGTTCTTTAGATTCCCCTTATAAATGAGATCAAATGGCATGTGTCTTTCTCTGTCTCACTTATGTCCCTTAGCATAATACCCCCCAGGTTCATCCATGTTGTCAAAACTAGTAAGATTTCATTTTTTATGGCTAAGTAATATTCCATCGTGTATATAGGTAGGACATCTTCTTTATCTAGTTGTCTATCGGTGGATGCCAAAGTTGTTTCCATATCTTGACTATTGTAAGTAGTACTGCATTGAATATAGGGGTGCACACATCTTTTTGAATTAGTGTTTTGTTTCTTTAGATCAGCGGTTTCCAAACTACGGCCTGCGGGCCAGATGCGGCCCATGAGGCCCTCTCATCCGATCGTGGAGACCTTTGTATCTGAATAAAATAATATTAAATAAATAATTAAAAACAACATCTATGTTTTGATTCTTTTTTATTTGGACCTCAAGTGTGTAGTCGGCCCCCAAACTGCTGTTTGATAGTTAATATGGCCCGTGGGCTGAAAAGTTTGGAGACCCCTGCTTTAGATAAATGCCCAGAAGTGGAATTTGTGGGTCATCAGGTAGTTCTATGAGTGTGAATGTAAAAGGGAGGGTCAACTTGAACCATTGCTCAATCACTGTCTGATTGGATGCCCGTCTTCCTTGTACAGTAGAGGACCATAGACTTTTAGGATGTGATTTTTTTTTAAATTGTTTTTCACAGAGACAGAGAAAGAAAGACAGAAAGACAGACAGAAGGGGGAGGGCCCAGAGTAGTCTCTGTAGTTGTGCATCATCAGTTTTCCACGTGGTTTCATTCCACACAGGTGGGCAGGGGCCGCTCAGGGCAGGAACTGGCCAGAGGTCCTCCTGCATGGGAGGCAGGCTCCCTTGAGCCAGGGGCCAAACTGGGGCCCCCCCACATGGGAAGCTCACCCCAGGGAGAACTGAACTGGGGGTCACACCCTAGTTCAGCACATGGGTCCGCACGGGCCGGGGACAGGATTCGATCCTCGGACCCCAGGGCTGCAAAACTAGCGCTTAACCTGCTGAGCCATCCTGGCTTCCCTGTGATGTTTTTTCCTCTTCTTTTACAAAAGAGGAAATGAAAGCTTAGAGAGGTTAAAGCATCTGGAAACAAAGATGTGACTGTCAGAAGTAATTTCTCTCCATCTCTCATCTTTGAAGCTTGGAGGCACATCAGCGTAAAGCTTTATGTAACTCTCTTATTGCAGACAAGCCTTCTCCTTGGGGTGGCAAATGTAGATGCCAACAGTTCCCTCGTTTTTCACTGTATCGTTTTAACTACCTAGAGAGACTGTTTTGATTTTCTTTCCCCTGATTCCAGAATTCCTAAAGAAGGGAACTCAGATGCCCAGCTAAAGTGAGGCACTCAGCCCTGGCCAGTCAACTGGGATGTGACAGGACAAGGTCAAGGAAGCCACATGAGTGGAGTGGGGAGAGGGGAGTCACACAAATAAGGACAGGGCTTGATGACCGTGCCAGATAGGAGGGAAAAGCAGATACGTGCTCTCAGAGCCTATCATCATCCATAGTGCCTCACTTTCTCAAAACCTTACCATAGAGCCATATTCATGTCTGAATGACTTTATTCATTCATTCATTTAAACACTATTTAGTGGCCAGCTAGCGGGTAACTGATGCGTTATAACGTTTTTGTTGATTCCAAAACATTGAGTCAAATTAGAATAAGGGCAGAATAAGGAGGGATGTGATGGTGCTAAACAGAAAAATGACAATTTTCACTCTAAGTGCCCACTATGCTCAGTTGTACCTGTTTATCTGTCTCCCTTTACCAGGCAGGATAACCCATCAGGGCAGAGATTCCTTCTCTTGATTTTCATAAAATCCCTGCAGAGTTCCTAAGATACAGTTAAGTGTGGACAGTGTGGTGAGGGGTCTTAAGAGCGCCGGCTCTGAAGCCAGACATAGCGGGTTCAAACCTTACCTTCACCTCTGCCTAAATATCTGACCTTGAGAGAGTTATTTAACTTCTCTGTGCTTCAATTCCTCCATCTATGAAATGGGGACATGGAGAATTTCTGCCTCACAGGGTAAGTACTGCCTCATAGGTATGACATGAGATACTTGGCAGCACCATGTTCTTTTTTTTTTTAAGATTTATTTTTATTTTTTTTGACAGAGAGAGAGAGAGAGAGAGAGAGAGAGAGAGAGAGAGATACAGAGACAGAGAGAAGGAGGAGGGCCCAGAACAGTCTCCATAGTTGCACATCATTGGTTTTTCCACATAGTTTCATTCCACAGGTGGGCGCGGGGCTGCACAGGGCAGGAACTGGGCCGGGGTCTCGCCCGGTGAGAACTGAACTGGGGGCACTCCCCAGTTCAGCATATGGGTCCACACGGGCCTGGGCCGGGATTTGATCCTCAGTTCCCGGGGCTACAAAGTGAGTGCTTAACCCAGTGAGCCATCCCGGCTGTCCCTTGCACCATGTTCTTTGAAGGAAGAATATGACAGTCCTGTTGGGGGTGTGTATGTGTGATTTGGCTTTGGGGTTAATGCAGAGCACCTCTATTTCCTTCCCAGTGCAACAAGACAGTGCACTTAGGACATTGTCCAAACTCACTGTATCACACAGAATGCACTTTTCTTGGCTGCCCCTTCACATTGGAGGGCAAGAGGCAAAGAAGCAATCAAAGTCCCAATAAAAGTTCCAATAGAATTTTCTATTCCTCTCCAAAGGATCTTTCTGCTGCGGCCTTCTGTGCAGCTTCTGCATAGGGGGTATTGACAATGTGCCATATTTCATTATATTCAGCACTCTACTTTGTGAACAAAGAGAAAGAGAAAGCTCCGCTACGTACCTGCCTAAGGGACCTGCTCTGCATGAGCCAAGTGGAGAGTATCCAGGTGGAAATGCCACCTGTGGTACAGCCAGAGGAATGCTCACCTGGGCTGATCTTCAAAGAGACCTGGGTCTCTGCACTCATCAGTGGAACCTAGGGTCGCTCTTAGAAATGAATCCACCATCAGGTATAGACTCCAGGACAGTGTTTTTCAAACTTGAACATGCCTACGAATCACCTGGGGATCATGTTAATAGTCAGATTCTGATTTAGTAGATCTGGGGTAGAGTCTGGGATTTTCCCTTTCTAACAGGTGCCCAGGTGAGGGCAAAGCTGGTCCATGGACCAGACCACACTTTGAGTGGCAAGGACATATCATATCCCTCCATCTTCCTGGCTTACTGAAAACTTCTCTGTTTCCTTATTCTGACATTGGTCTCTCAGATCAACCACATGGTAGGGCTTGCTTCTTTGCTTGTTTTCCTATGCAGGTATTTCACAAATGTGTATTGAGCATGAAATCTTTTTCTCAGTTGTTATAAGATGTGAGTTCATTCCAAACCAGTGTTTCTCAGCCTTGGCACTATTAACAGGGTAGACTGGATGATTCTTGGTTTGGGGGGCTAGCTTGAGCATTATGGGATGTTCAGCAGCCTTCCTGGCCTCTACCCTGTAGATGTCAGTAGCATATCCTCCCCCAAGTTGCTGACAACCAAAAAAGTCTCCAGACATTGCCCAGTATCCCCTGGGAGTTTCAGTTGCCCTGTGTAGAGAACCTTCAGGTCAACACAAAGCTGGTGATTTGTGACAGCTGAAACTACCAGCATATCCTATACGTGTTTGTTCAGACGTGGTGTTGCATGTATAACATGCTTTCCTGTGTATGAGCTTGCCTGAGCCTTGCCAGGACACTCCGTGTCCAAGATGAAAGAGCTGAAGTGTCATAGCAGAAGTGAGACTGGAACTCAGGTCTTCTGGGACCAATCTCTGAGCTCTGTCCATTATCCCACCCTGTGCTTTCCTGCCTCTCTTTGGTTTAGAGGAGCTAGTGGAGCATACTTGGTTTAGTTTTCTGTCCTTTAGATTATAATAATCATTGTAATTGCTCATCATGCATTTAAAGAGATCGAATAGTGCTGTGGTTAGAGCTCTCTGGCGCTACACTAGTTATCTTAGTTCTCTGTCTTAATCTGCTCAGGCTGCTATAACGAAACACCAAGGACTGGGCAGCGTATGGATAACAGGACTGTATTTCTCACATTCTGGAGACAGAGAAGTTCAAGATCAAGGTGCCAGCAGATTCCGGGGTCTGGTGAGGTCCCATTCCTGGGTCATAAATGGCATCTTCTTGCTGTGTCCTCATGCGTGGATGGAGCCAGGGCCCAATCTGGGGTCTCTGAAGTAAGAGCATTAATCCCATCCAGGGAACTCCACCCTCTTAAACTGACTGGTCACCTTTCAAAGACCCCACCTCCCAATACCATCACACTGGGGATTGGATTCCAACAGAAGGATCTTTAGGGGACACAAACATTCCGTCCACAGCACTCTGTGTCTCCACTTACCCGTGTATGAAATGGAGATAAGAGTAAGTACCTTGTGCTGGCGGCGTTGGCAGGAGACAGGATACATAGACTAATTCGCCACTTCCTTTGTGGAACCCCACTGTTTTTTTCTCATTGTTCCAGACTTCATGGCGGTCCTATCCTACCAGTCTCTTCCCTTCCCTTCCAGGGTTCTGTGTGGGCTCCCACACAACGAACATGGTTCCGTTTTGTTGATAGCTGCCTAACCCCTCTAAACACCCTCAAAGCAGAGGCTCTGGGTGCACCTGGAATAAGAACGTGGCCTGAGGCTGAGTGGAGCTTCCAGCTCTCTCTTCTTGGAATTGAACAGTGGACTCATAGGTCCAGTCTGACCTGAGTGATGCATCCAGCTACTGAGGTCCATGGGTCTCAGGGAGATAGAAAGACAGGGATGTGTGGGATGTGTTCAAAGAGCAAGTGGAGAACCGGGGGTCCTACCTCCGATGCACCCTATCCCTGCCCTTCAATAAACCCCACTTGGGTGGGCGTTGACCTCTGGCCAAGGGTGTCAGTCTTCTCCTGTCTTTGGGAGGACTGAGGAGCAGGGAGAGTTGACGACTCCCTTCCCATAAGATAGGAGGAGTGTTGTCCTCTCCTCTATGAACCAAGGAGGAAATGTGGGATAAGGACAAGGGTCTGCCCTTAACATTCACCTTGGTTTTCAGGAGTGACCTCCTTCTCCCTCCCCGCAAGTCAGTTTTCATCCCTTTGGCATCTTGTTACTCTGCACTCACTCGATCATTTAATTGCTTCATCAGGTAATTGCTTCACCAGGTGGCTGGTGGGGACACAACTGTTCTTCATTGGACCCCCTCTGCTTCCAGCAATTATCCCTGTCTCTCCCTCAGAGCAGTGCCATATGCCAGAGTGGGGCTGGTGGGGGACCTGGGACAGGCTTCAGGAGAGGTTTCAATGTAGAGCCACCACCGAGAGCAATGCCCTTGTGTGAAATGCTCATGTAGAAAACATGTACGTACAAAGGGAGTTTATACTGTCTTTGTTTCTAATATGATCCCATTTGTGCTGGACATTTCTCTGAATCTTGTTCTTTTCACTTGGCAGTAGCAGTGTAAGCCTGGGAAAGCATTTTAACGGTAGTCGATGTACAACAGGAAGCTACTGGAAGTTTTTGAGGATGGAGGTATATTTTTTTCTTTAAAAGATTAATTCAGATCAAATCCAACACCATCTGTAGTGAGACATTCTTAGACCCCAGCTCAGTTTCTTATACCAATATCCTAGATTTTCTAGACCCCCCGATGCTGAACTCCCAAATATTCTCACACCAGACTATATCTATCTATCTATCTATCTATCTATCTATCTATCTATCTATCTATTTATCTATCATCGTCTACCTACCTACCTACCATATCTATCTATCTATCTATCATCTATCATCTACTTACCTACCTACCTACCTATCATATCTATCTATCTATCTATCTATCTATCTATCTATCTATCTATCTATCTATCTATCTATCTATCTATCTATCATCTGTCTATCATCTGTCTATCATCTATCTATCATCTGCCACCCAGCCAAACCACTCCAAAGTTCCATCACTCTGGTTTGTCTTTTGTACTCACTTGTAAGTCCTATATCTGACGGACTGACTTTCTTTCAACTCTACTTCCCTGAAATCCTAGGTCTTTGACTTATTTTCACTTCTTTTATTCTTGAGGAAAATTCCTAGCGGTTGTTTTCATGAGTATCAGTGACATGGAGTTTGCTACTAGCAAATACAAGCTTCCCATGTCATGTCAGTGCACAAATGAATTTAGACATTAAAGAATCCCAGATATTATAATTGCCCCACTAGGGTAAGAATCTATCTATAGGACTATTTATTGGTCAGCAAATTAAGACTTTCAGGGACTGGGAACTCACCAGCTCTGTGACAATTGATTTTATCATTGGACAGCTTTGACTGTTAGACTCATTCGACTCTTTCTTTCTTTTTCTTTTTTTTTTTTTTTTGCCTTCTTCTAAAGGGTTGCTGTTCTCAATCTTTAAGTTACACTTCTAAAGTTGTATTCCTATTTTACTTCTTAATATGTAATTGTAATTTTCCCAAACCGAAATGACTGTCTTCTCATAAAGCTTGTGTTCAGCTTTTAATTTTTATAGCTTTATGGAGATACAATTGACATATAATAGACTGTATGTATTTAAAGTATAAAATTTGATGAGTCTTGATCTGTCTGTACACCTATAAAGCCCATCATCACAATAAAAATAGTAACTGTTCATCACCCAGCAAAATGTCTTCATGCCCTTTTGTAGTCTTTCTCTCTCACCTTCTTTCTGTTAAATTTATTGGGTGACATTGGTTGGTAAAAATTACAGCGGTTCCAGGTGCACAATTCTATAGTACATGATCTACGTGCTGCATTATGTGTTCACCACCCAGAGTCAGTTCTCTTTCCATCACCATGTATCTGAATCTTCCCCTGTCTTCCCTTACCCTCAGGTAACCACTAAACTATTGACTGTGTCCATGAGTTTTTGTTTCGTTGTTGCTTTCAATTTTATATCCCACATATGAGTGAAGTCGTATAGTTCTTGGTTTTTCCTGTTTGGCTTATTTTGCTTTGTATGATGATCTTAAGGTCCATCCATGTTGTTGTAAACGGCCATATTTCATATTTTCTTATGGCTGAGCATATAATATTCTATTGTGTAAATGTACCACAACTTCCTTATCCAGTCATCTATCAAAGAACACTTTGCTTGTTTCCATGACTTGGCCACTGTGGACAGTGCTTCGATGGATATTGGGGTACATATATCATTGCAGACTAAGGTTTTCAAATTTTGGGGGTAGATGCCCAGAGGAGGGATTGCTGGGTGGGATGTTAATTCTACTCTTAATTTTTTGAGGACCCTCCATACTGTCTCCCCATCTCTATCCCCTAGGAAAGACCTGATCTGCTTTCTGTCACTATGGGTTACTTTGCATTTTCTAGAATTTTACATGGATGGGATCCTACAGTATGCGCACTGTTTTCTTGCCCAGTTACTTTCACTTAGCGTCATTGCTTTGAAATCAACAATTTGTTGCTTTTTATTGCTAAATAGTATTCTATTGTATAGATGTCCCACAAATTGCTTATCTGTTCCCTTGTTTAAGAACATCTGGTTGTTTCCAATTTGGGGCTCTTACCAATAAAGCCGCAATGAACATTTCAGTAAAAAGTCTGTATAGACATACACTTTCACTTCTCTTGGATGAATACTTAGGAATGGGATGGCTGGATCATAGAGTGTAAGCATGCTTAACCATTTAAGAAGCTTTCAAATTATTTTCCACGTGGTTGTACTATTTTACATTCTCTATGAACAACACATGAGGCTTCTAATGCCTTGTCATCCTCAACAATCCCCCCTGATATGGTTAGTCTTTTTATTTTTCAGCTCTGCTCATTTTTGATCCTGGGATCTTAGAATACACTGGACATACCTTTATGTCCCCAAAGGTCTGTGACTGTCTGGCCATGATTTTGGAAAATGTGAAGCTGCCTGATTATTTTGAATGGCCTATTCAATAAAGAGTATTGTGACCTAATATATAACAAGCCTGGTGTTAGTCAGGATACTTGGATGAAGGCAATTGGGTCATTTTCTAGCAAACAATTCCAAGACTTCAGACGTGGGTTGTAATGGAATGGGTGTGGGGACATAAAATAACATGAAGGGTTCTGATAGCACAGTGGTTGAACCGGATGGGCTATAGGGAGCAGGCAGCCAGAACAAAGGTGAGGCGAGTCCTGGGTGTGCTGTGCTAAAGGGTTGGTGATTGAGAGATTTTGAGGAATGGCCTGACATGATTGGATCTGTACTTGATAAAATTCACTCTGACAGCATAAATGAAAAGGTTCTGTTTCTCTGAGATACAGTCCCTGCCACATCTCTCTCTATTTCTCTCTCTGTGTTAAGTTATCTTCGTCTTTAGGTTCTCTTCAGTGGATGTGGTTGGTACAGGAGGGCTGTCCGGGGAGTATCCAGCCAGGGAACTGTTCTTGTTATATTGACAATGGCTGGATTTTCTCCCGACAGCCCTCATATTCGTATAGCAGCTTCTCTGTGCACCCCAGTTACGGGGGTCCCCTGAACCCTGCTCTCATGCAGTAACTGGAATCCTTCCCAGTTGCTCAGTACTTATACTGTAATACTTATTATGGTTAAGCCTCTTGAATTTGTATCCTTTTCAAATTTCACAAATAGGCAAGCTAAGGAAAGATGAGAGTGTGTGCTCTCATATGTCTAGAGGTGGTTCTTATGTGGTTAGACACTAAAACACACCAGAATCCCTCTGTAAATCAGCAGAAATATGTCGCCCATACATTGGCGGTTTCTGAAGGGAGACCAGGCCATGAAGACTCATTTACACACATCTGAATGAGCTCTTCAGCGACAGTTTCTATCTTGGAAAAAGTTAAGAGACTTTGTGTCAACTTCCAGGCCAGGGATGCAGTTTTCAGAGCAGGGCTCATCTTTTTGTCCTGACTACCAGTTGTGGAACCATCATTAAAGTGGAAAACATTTTTTGGGGGGTCATCTTCAATACAATTTCCATCCTACTTGACTTTTAGACACTGAAATTGCCCATAATCATGTCTATTCCATTACTATAGGAACATGGACAATTATAATGGATTATCTTTTTTTTTCCCATCTCCCCCAGGTCATTTGTTGATGTCTTTTTGTTGTAAGGATGTGAAAACATAAGGCAATTTCACCAATTACTGGTAATGTTATTCAGATATTTAATTCATTTTCTGCATGCATAATCAGCCATAAATACATTTTCGCTAATGGAGATGACAAGGGTGTAATATAATTTGGGCCCAAACAAATTCAAAATAACATTAAGTAGGAAACACAAAGCCACGGGAAGGGAAGAAATAAGGAGGGCAATCTGTCTTTCGTCTCCCATTTGCCAGCTCTTCTGATGCGGTCTTTTGGGTTCATCTGTCCTGTGGGTTAATAAAAAGTGGTGGAAGGGCCTACGCCAGTGCACGGTGCATAGTAGGTGCTTCATGAACGGTCATTTCCTTTCTTTCTCTAAAAACCTAGTTCACTGTGAACTCGGTGTGTGCTATGAATTGGATGCTTGTTCTCCCCTGCCCCGCAATTGTATTCGGTCAAGCCTGACCCCTCCATAGAATGGTGTGAGGAGATGGGGACTTTGGTCAGTGATGAGGTCATGAGGGTGGTGCCCTCGTGAATGGCATTAGTGCCCTTTTAAGAAGAGACATGACCAAGATGGTCTCTCTCTCTCAGGCATTTCAGCAAATAAAGCCAATAAAGCGGTCTGCACACCCAGAAGAAGGTGCTTGCCAGATACCTCATCTGCTGTCCTTGAACTTCCAGCCTTCAGAGCTGTGAGTAAATAGATGTGGGATGCGGAAGCCGCCTGGCTGTGGTATTTTTGTTACAGCAGCCAAACTGACTAAGACATGCCGTTTGATCTGAGACTGTTTACTCTCCCTGCTCTGCTTTCCGGCCCCATGGTCACCCCACAGGCTGCAGAAAGTAGGTTCTGACCAACCCCAGCGGTGTTGGGATGAGGGTCAGAACCTGAGTCAAGAGGAAAAGAAAAAGCATAAATACGAAACGTCCTTTCTCCCTGCCCCAGACCATGCCCCCGAAACCCAGCCCCACCTGCCTGGGTGCCTGCTGGTGACAGATTTCAGTGACTAGCCCCCTTTCCACATGGGGTCCTGGCGTGGTACTTATGTTTAGAAACCAAAATACGCGAGAATCTCTTGGTGACTCAGCATAAATAATTCACCCAGAAGTCAGTGGCTTCTGAAGGGAACGGGGCCGTAAAGACTCCCTCAGGCCTGGTAGAGAAGCCCCCAGCAGCTGCCCACCTGCTCTGCAGAACACTCCATGTTGGCCTACTGGTTATGCTGGGGAAGCTCATGCAGGCGCTACCATGTCTTTCACACCCGCTCATCACCATCTGTGTCACAGAGGTTGTGCAACCCCGTTCACAACCCCGTTGCACCAGGAACCGGGGGACAAGCGACCCTCAACACTGGGTACCGTGCTGTTTTTATACGTCCAGGAAGACCTGCACTGGGTGGTTTTAATTTGCTGCCTTGCCCAGAGGGAAGTGTGTGAGGGAAGTGTGACCACGTGGCTGCACCTAAGGCACTGTTTGCCACCTGGCTGCTGGCATGTCTCCCGGTTCAGCAACCCACCTGGGGGTTCCCGCTGCATGAGTGGCTAAATTGAGAGGTCTTTGCTTGCTTTATGATCGGAGAAGAGGGTTGCACTTATATCCAGGAATGAGGAAAGACACAGGCCGGGGCAGATATAGAAAGTCATCAACTATCCTAGGAACATGTTCCTTGCTCCCTCTTGCAAGCAGGTGCAGCCCACGGGCTCCCACCCCGCAGCTGCTTTCTCCTGCTAGTGGCTTGTTCTTTGCACACCCAGGCAGGGGGTCTTGGACGTCCGCCTCTGTCTCTGGAAATAGATGCATGCGTTTTAAGCCTGTCGACGAGTTGCATGCCCGAGGGCCATTTAACGAGGATCCGGGCAGCAGAGCGGCCTCTTCATCACGCGTAACCCAAAAGTAAGTAAATGTCTATTTGGCCCTTGACAGTCCCATTCAAGAAAAGCGTTTTACATTCCGGCTGCACTTGGCAATGTCTCTGCCACTTGGTGCCACATTTTGGCAGTTGTTTGATGTTTCCCGAAGAGGGGGAGGGGGTGGCTGAGGGTGTAAGGGGCTGAGTGAAGTGCCCACGGATAATTTTGGTGTGGCCAGGGCCACCGGGACCAGTGCTAAGTCTTGTGACCTTTAGAGATCGACCTCAACTAAAGGGGGTCTCAAGCAAGGCCATGAACAGATTAAACTTAGGAGAAATATCTGCCCATTCGCCACCAGACTTAAGGCTCACGGAATTAATAAATGAAGCATAGGAAGCTGGAGAAGATCGTTTTCTGAGGCAGAATTCGAACCCGGGTCTGCCTGGCTTCAAAGCTGATGCCCCCAACCTCAGGGGTGTCGTTGTGATTGTGTGGTGACTACCTGGGTGGGGTGGAGCTGGGCCCATTACACCTGAATGGAGCTGCTCTGTCGGGCGGCTCCTGTCTGTTGAGTAGCAACCATTTCGAAGCACTGGCTTGCGAATGTGCGTACCTATATATTAGGTCCTAAAAACCTTGATTTTTTAAATGTTGCGCTCTTCTGGAGTCAAGAAATCAGGACCCGAGGTAGACATTTGGAGGAAATGATCTTCCTGTGTTTGGGGGGAAATGTAACTAACATGCAGACACGTGTTCAGGTCAATGAGTTTTGACAATGGTATTCACCCATGCAACTGTCGCTTACAACATCGATCTCCCTGGTTCCAGAAACCCAGCCACTGCCTGATTTCCACCACCTTAGGTTAGCTTTGTCTGCATACAGATTTCATGCATATGGTTATTCTTGTATTTTTGAGATTCATGCATGTTGTTGTATTCACTCGTTGTTCATTCTTTTTATTGGCTGAGTAGTTGTACATCCATAATGAGGATTCAACAGTCTCCTATGGGTGGTGGGTATTTGCTGTGTTTCTATTTTGTGGCAATTATCAATATGACTCAGAACATTCTTGTCCAACACTGTGGGTAAATATGCTGTTTCTTTTTGGTAAACCTCTAAGAGACAAATACATGGCCCAGAGAGTACATACGAGGGCTGTCCGGAAAGCATCCAGCCACTGTCAACAGAATGAGAATGATCACATGGCTCGATACTTTCTGGACAGCTCTCATTTATGTTGAACTTTTATAAGAAACTGTCACATAGTTCTAAAGGTGGTAGAGTAATGTTTGTACGCTCACATCAGTGATGTATGAATGTTTCAATTCTTCCACATCCTTGTCCACACTTGGTACTGTCAGTTTTTTTCTTTTTCTTCAAATTTTAGCCATTCTAATGGGTGTCTGCTGCTATTGGATTATAGTCTTTAATTTATATTTTCCTAATGACTAATGATATTGAGTCCTTTTTCAAATGCTTGTTGACTCTCTGTGTATCTTATTTTGGGAAGCATCTGTCCAAATATTTTGTGAATTTAAAAAAATTTTGGATGCTCATCTAAAAAACGGATGATTTGTGGCTTTTGTCTAGTCTGGGTACAAGTGCATTGTTACTTGTAGATGTTATAAATATATGTCCCCATCTGTGCCTTGCTAATTCATTGTGTTAATGGTGTCTTTTGGTGAGCAGAAAATTTTAATTTTGAGGAAGTCAAATTTTTCAAAATTTTCTCTTTAAGATTTCTATTTTCTGTGTTCTGTTGAAAAAAAAAAACCTTTATCCATCCAAGGTCATGAGAATATCCTCATATCTTTTTTCTAGACGTATTAAGGTTCTGAGTTTTATATCTAAGTACATGATTTATCCTGAGTTAATTTTTGTACATGTGGAGAAAAGAGGTTGCAGTTTATTTATTTATTTTTTCCTATATAGGATTCAATTGTTTTAGCAACATTTGTTAAAAAGATGTTTTTACCCCATAGGATTAACTTGGCTTTTTTTTTTAATCAACTGATCATATACATGTGGAGTTATTTCTAAGCACTCTATTCTTTTCCATTGATCTATTTTTCTATCCTTCTATCCAACTGTCTTGATTTCCATGATTAAAATCAGACAGTGTGAACTTTCCATCTTCAGTCATCTTTTTCAATACTATTTTGGTTATTGTGGATCGGCAATACTGCTATCTAAATTTTTAGAATGATCTTGTGTATTTGTAATAAGGAGTCTGCTGGACTGACATCATGTCAGCTGTGTATATATTTGGAAACATTGATTGTTGAACTAGTTACTAACTAGTTCTAGCATTTGCTAGATTCCTTTGGACACAGTCCATACACAATGTAGGGTATAAATAAATAGATTTTTTTAAATCTCTTTTCCAATATTTATACATTTTATTTACTTTTTTATTGCACTGGTATGGTTTCCAGTATAATGCTGAATTTAAGTGGTGAGAGCAAACATCATTGCCTTGTTTTTAATCTGGGAACAAAGGGTTAACATGAACTATGATAAGAGATATGATGGTATCTGTAGGGTTTTCACAAATGTGCTTTATCAGCTTGAAAAACATTTTCTTCTTATTTCTAGTTTGCTGAGATTGTTTATTGTTAAATGTATTGGAGGTGACATTGGTTGATAAAAATTACATAGGTTTCAGGTCTGGGATTCTATAATACATTGTCTATATGTTGCATTATGGGTGGTGAGATTTTTTTAATCACAAAAAGTATTGAATTTCTGCATTTGTTGGAATGATTATATATTTTTTTTTCTTTTCTTTCACTAATGGGTATATTTCATTCATTCATTTTTTCTTTGAAACTTAAATCAATCTTATATTCTTAGGATGAATCCTGGTCATGATATATTAACTTTTGCAAAATACAGTACTGGATACTGAATCCTTTTTGCTAAAATTTTGTTAATGGTTATGTCTCTTTGTGAGGGATTTTAGTCTGTGATTTTCTTTTCTGTAATAATGTTTGTCAGGGTTCAATATCAGGGTTATTTGGGCTTTCTGAAATGAGTTGGAAAGTGTTTCATCCTTTCCTTTCTGGGTTGAGTAGAACTGATAAAAATTTCTTCTTTAAAAGTTTTGTGCAATTACCTGGTGACACTATTTCTGCCTGAACTTTCCCTTGTGGGGGGGGGGGGAATGTGTTTTAACTATAAACCCTTTACTACATTTTATTTATTTATTTATTTTATAAATATTTTATTTTTTAATTTTGTTGTTTGAGAGAAGATGAGAGAGAGAGAGAAAAATGGGAGGGCCCAGAGCAGGCTCCATAGTTGCAAGTCACTAGTTGTGACATGGTTTCATTCCCCTCAGGTAGATGTGGGGCCACACGGGGTGGGAACTGAACCAGGGTCTCCCACGTGGGAGGCATGAACCTTTGCTGCCGAGCCATCCCTGCCGTTACCAGTTGCACCACAGTTCAGCATATGGGGTTGCACGGGCCGGGGCTGGGAATCGAACCCCGGACCTTGCTGAGCTCTCCCAGCATCCCTATCTTAGATTTTAAATTTCTCTTTATGTCAGCTTTGATCATCTGTCTTTCTCAAAGAATCTGCCCATTTCATTTAAGTTTTTGGATTTGATGTAAAGTTGTTCAAAATATTGGCTGAGCGTCCTCTTACTGTCTGTCTGATCTATAATGTTCCATTTTGCCTCCCTCTTTTTGATAATTTCGAGTTTCTCTTTTTTTTTCAGTTTCGGGAGAGATTTATCAATGGTATTAGTCTTTTAAAGAACCAGCGGGTGGCACGGTTTATTTTCTGTAGTGTTTGTCTATTTTCTACTTGGTTGACTTTCGCTCTTTGTGATTTTCTCCCTTCTGCCTTCTTTGTTCTTCCCTTCCTAGTTCATGGGGGTGGCATGTGTGAGTGTGTTCCGCTCTTTGGTGTAGCTTCAGTGACTTTTCTTTTCGTCTTGTTTTCTGGGTCATGTCTCTCATGACTTTCTATGTTTGAAATGGAAGGACACCCACTGACTTTCTCCGAAGTATTAAAATGTCCAGATAAATTAAAAATACAGAAAAGGTTGGTAATGCTGCCTTGACCAATGTGATACGTTGGTTACAACCATGGCTTTGCTTGTCTGTCCCTCCCTAATACCCCCAGCCCTTGCGATGTGACTTTGTAGTTCCTGTCCTAAATGTGTGGGCCTTATTTCCCCTCCCCTATAGCTGAGCTCACCTGGCGATTTACTTTGGCCAGTAGGATGTGGGACAAGGGACGCTGTTTCATTGCTGTCACTAGACCTCATCGGGCCCTACGCTTTCTCTGGGAGCTCTGCAGAGATTCACAGGGCTCAGCTTTACCAGCCAATAGCTGATCAACCACAAGGTGCATAATGTCGCCCTTGAGCGGCCAGCTCCTGGGGACTTTTCCTGCTGACTGCGGACACGAGACGAGATCACCCAGGCATTGCCCGGATCAGTAGAACTTCCTTGCTCACCTGCAGACGCATGACCCATGGCGAGTGCTTATTGTTCAAACCACTGTGTGTTGGGGGAATGTTATTATTCGGGGATAGGTCACGGGTCCAATGGATATAACCACTTCCATTTCCTTCCTGCAAACTAAGGTTGGGATTATCCTTTGCGATCAGGAGGAGGTGGGATTTATGTAGCCCTGGCCACGTCTCGTGGAAGCATGGAGCCTGTGAGAGGAAGGACACACAGTTACTTGTGTCAACAGCCTGCGCTAGCATTACCCGTGGGGAGGAACGGGTTCTCTTTGGAAAAATACAATGGAAGCCTTCTTCTCTGATATAATTAGGACTGGTCGTTGGCTGGTTAATCTAGCAAGAACATTAGAGCTGCCTGGTAGCCATGAGCTGTTCGCTCTCTGTGGCGAGCACTCAGTGCGTCCTGAAGAGGAAATGGAGAAAGCGGCCTATTTTGAGAAAGTGGATTTAGGGGAGGTTGACTGGGAACATGGCTTCTGTCGCCTGTGGTTCCCTGATTATGGAAGGAGAGGGCCTAGGTGGATATTAGAGAGGGAATCATTGTTACTATGTAGAGAAGTCCCTCGTTCATTCATCAACGCAGACCTTCTGTTTCTAAATAAGTAAGATTTGTTGAGCCCTTCTTGGGAGCTTGATGAAAATAGGAACTTGGTCATTTCACTCACTCGATCCCAAGTCATTTGGTGCCGGGCACAGAGTAGGTGCCCTCTGTGGGTTGGATTTAGAAGTAGAAGGGAACTGGTGGCATTTGATGGAAGCAGGGGAAACATGGACAATTTGAAGTCTGGCAGGAGTTTTTTTCTGGGGAGCAACTTACTGCTGCTTAGGAAAATGGCTTCATATCGTCCTCTTGTGTTTGGAAGGCAGTGAGATGGAGACAAGGAGACAAGGAAACTGGAAACTAGCCCCAGAAGACATGAGCAGGGACTTGGGCGTTACGGCTTGCACGGAGCGAAGGAAAGGAGGAAGGAGACAGGACATGGCGTGCAGCTGGGAGGTCCGTGCGAATCCTGTGGGCGGCAGAGGGATTGTAACAGAGAGGTGTTGTACTGCTACGCTGCTTTCATTTTGGTTTGTGCTATGGCATAAAATCCTCTTCCTTGTCCTGAACTTGAAAGCCTGCCACACAGAGAGCCCGAGTTAAGGGGCAGAGATCAGTTTGGGGCGCTCAGTGCAGAAATGGGCAGAGCGTGTTTATGTACAAGCTGAGTGATCTCACCTGAACGGGGGACGCTGAGTGAGCTATGATTAAGCGACTGTGAGAAAAGCTGTCCGAACTCTCCACAGTCTCTACAGAGAAGCGGATGGGCGCTGAGCGAGGTCTCCTCAGCATAGGGCACGTGGCTTCAGCTACTTTCATTTGCATTGCAAAGGAGTGGGTGACTCAGGGAAGGCGACACCAAGATGGTGTGCATATCATTTTAAAGATTTATTTTTATTGTTTTTGACAGAGAGAGAGAGATACAGAGACAGAGAGAAGGGGGAGGGCCCAGAACAGTCTCCATAGTTGCACATCATTGGTTTTTCCACATAGTTTCATTCCTTAGGTGGGCACGGGGCTGCACAGGGCAGGAACTGGGCCGGGGTATCACCCCGGTGAGAACCGAACTGGGGGCACTCCCCAGTTCAGTATGTGGGTCCACACGGGCTGGGGCTGGGATTTGATCCTCGGTCCCCGGGGCTGCAAAGTGAGCGCCTAACCCACTGAGCCCTCCCGGCTTCCCCTGCATATCATTTTAGATATTAAGAAAACAGACCTTGAGGAGGCGGCCAAGTTGATGGCACAAGATGCTAGAAGTAAGCGAATCTTCTGGCCCTCTGAGCGGTGCTCCAAAGGAACTGTTCTCCCTTCAAGCCCTCTGCATCTCCTTATGGGAACCGGAGAAGGCACACAGAGACCCGCAGGCTTGTCCTGCTTTAACCTGCACTTGAAATCCATTTGGTGGCTTTAAGCGCGTGCTTTATGAGACTGCCCATCTTGGCTTCTTTCTCGGGTCGGAGAGAGTGGTTCTAGCACTGAATGGATGACGCCTGGGCAAACCTGGTCCTCTTTTCTCTCTCCCGCACGGAGGTTTGGATAACAGGGATTCCCAGAGCATCGTGTCTCAGGATGTTTTTATCAACATCGCATGAATGGGATGTGTTTACGGCTTGCCCACCTGAGTGACACCCAGCCTCCTCGTCAGCTTGGTACTAGCCACGTGATCACTCTGGAGAGAGGTGGGGGGCAGGTAAGCCGACTCAGGGCACCTTTCAAAGAGCGGGATGGGCCTGATTCTAGGGGTCAGTCACGTGGGCTTCCAACCAGAGCAGGAGCCCTGGGGTAAAAATGCATCTTCCACCCAGGGCCCGCCCTTAGCATTTGACTGTTTCCCTTCAGGTGTTTTCTGTCTGAGGAAGCTGGGGTGCGAGGGGCAATGCTTGCCTTCCCTCCACTTCTTCTACTTCTGCCCCCAAATTGTTGGGGCCATGCCTTTAAGATGGAGGCTTTGGCACTTGTAAGAAAATGATAACTTCCTGGTCATTGAAAGGGGGTATAGTACTCAAATTTTAGGGTTCAACACACAGGTTCAGATTCTGACCTGCCTATTCCTTTCTCCCACTTACTAGTTATCACCTAACCTCTCTAAGTTTTTAACTTCCACATCTATACAAAGAGACTAATCAAACATACATTTGTCCAGGGGCTTTTTGGTTTTTTAAGATTTATTTTATTTTGTGTGTGTGTGTGTGTGTGAGAGAGAGAGAGAGAGAGAGGGAGGGAGAGAGAGAGAGAGAGAGAGAGAGAGAGAGAGAAGGGGGAGGGTCCAGAATTGTCTCCATAGTTGTACATCGTCAGTTGTGACACGGTTTCCTTCCACACAGGTGGATGTGGGGCCATGCAGGGCAGGAACCAAACTGGGGGCCTCCCGCCTGGGAGACGAGAACCTTCGCTGCCATTCTGGCGGTTGCCAGTTGCGCTGCAGTTCAGCACATGGGGTTGCATTGGCTGGAGGGCAGAAATCAAACCCTGGACCTTACGATTGAGAGACAAATGCTCAAGCTGCTGAGCTACCCCAGCATCCCCCCTTCCCCCCTTTGAAAAATACTATTGCTTGCATTCTATTCTGGAGATTTTGATTCAGTTGGTTTGGACTGCAATCTGGACATTGGAGTTTAAATAAGATTCCCAAGTGATTTTAATGTGCAGGAGAAGGTGACAGGAAGAGGGAGGGATGAGAGCGTGCCACCTACTGACTGTTTCTTTGGGGGCAGGTTACTTAACCTCCCTCTCTTTCAATTCTTTCGTTTGTAAAATGGTGATGATCATAGTATCTACTTAATAAGATTCTTGTTAATACTAAGTTAACATATTTGCAACACTCAGAAGTGTGTGTGGCTCACAGAGTTGGCTAGTTAAGTGTTGGTTATTATTAATGGTTAAAATTCTTATACATGGATCATATTTTCTTTCTCACTAGCTTAGTGTACAAAATGGGATCACAATTCTTTGATTTTTAAAACGTGCCATTGAAATAAAACATACACTCATGAAAGTACAGAAATCGTAAGTGGCCTGCTCAATGAATGTTCAGAGGTGGATGCACTACCCAGATCAGGATGTAGAACATGACCTAGAAGTCTAGTAGATTCCTGTTTCCCTCTCGATCATTATAGCCTTCAAAGATCACCATGATCCTGGCTTCTACCACTGTACTTTAGTATTTTTCCTATTTTGGATTTTTTGATAAAAGGAGTCATACCACACGTGCTCTTTGGATTCTAACTTATTTTGTTCAACAAATGTTGAAACAAAAATGTTTATAAAATTCATTTATAATTTCGTGTCTTGCAGAAATTTTCTGACTCTAGTTACTGTGTACTATACCTTTGAATGACCAGCACACTATGTTTATTGATGTTTTATACTGCTGAATATTTGTGTGTGTTCTGTTATACTTTGGGGCTATTGTGAATAACGCTCCTGTAAGTAATTCTTTTACACATCATTCAATGGATGTATATACTCATTTCTGTTAGGAATAGCTCTAGGAGTAGAATTCGGGGGTCAAAGAGAAGGCATATATTAGGATTATTAATTACTGGAAGACAGTTCTCCAAAGTTCTTTACCAATTTACACAGTCACAAACAATATATGAGGGCACATTTTTGCTGATCCTTGTTATTGGCACTTCAATATTAGTTATTCTGGTGGATTTCTTGTTTTAAATTGCTCTTCCTTGATAAATGACATGGCGGATTATCTTTTCCTAAGTGTATTGGTCACTGGATATTCTTTTAAGAGCCTGTTTGGTTCACTTGCCCATTAAAAAATTTGAGTTGTCTATCTCTTATTTATATATTGATTTATGTAGTTCTTTCTATATCTGATTATGAGCCTTTGGTCACACATTGGTATCTTCTTCCACTATGTAACTTACCTTGTAAAATGATGTTCTGTGAGCTGAATGTCTTCATTTTAATGAAATACAATTTTATCCATATCTTCCTCCTTTCTTTATGGTTAGTGGTATGTTTTTTGTTTGTTTGTTTTTTGAAGTAGGGTAATAAATATATTCTCCTGTGTTCTTTTCCATATATATTTTGTTTTCCTTTCACACTACAGTCTAAAATTGGTTGGAATTTGTTTTGTGATGGTGTGAAGTGGTAGTAAAGGCTTGCTTTCCACATATGTGTGAAATTGATCCAGCATTAATTATTTCTCATAGTGTTGATTGTTCCCATAAGTTAGGTTACCGTATATGTGGGAATATTTCTGAACTCTCTACCTTATCCCATCGGACTATTTATTTATGATCATATAAAACTGCATCTAGTTAATGACGATCACTTTAAAGTAAATCTTGAAATTTAATAGTGTAAGTCTCCCAAGTTGTTCTCCTTTGCTATTTTAGTTCCTGTACATTTTCATATTTTAGAAACAACTTATTGATCTACCTAAATGTTCTGCTAGCAATTTAATTGGAATTGTGTTAAATCTATAGGTCGTTTTTTGGGGGGGAAATTGACATCTTGAAGATATTGAGTCTTCCAATTCATAAACATAGTATATTGTTCTATGTATTTAGGTCATCTTGAATTTCTGTCACTAATATTTAGTAATTTTCCACGTAGAGGTCTTACACAGTTTTCCTAAGATTGACTCCTAGGTATTTGATGTTTTCTGGTATCATCTGAAGTTAATAGTATCATTAAAGAATTTTTATCTTCTAATTGTTTGTTACTAGTACAGAGAAATATTATTGTGCTTTATATGTTATTGTGCTTTGTATCCAGAGTTGTAATTAACAATATAAATGTAAATCTAATATTTATTTGAAGATCCTTGTGAATGTCTATGTGTAAAATCATGCTGTCTGAGACTAATGACAGCTTGGTTTCTTCCTTTGCAAAGCTTATACTTTGCTTTCATCTTCTTGTACTAAATAAAGCCTCTCAAACAATGTTAAGCAGAAGTAGTGACAGCGAATTTCCTTTTCTCATTCCCAACCTCAGAGAGAAAGCTATCTGTATTTTACCAATAAATATGTTTCTTTTAGGGTGTTTGTCGATACACTTCATCACTTTCAGAAATTTCCTTTCAATTCTTAATTTGCTTAAAGTTTTAAAAAAATTATTATTTTTTTAAATTATGGCTTCCAATTAAATCAAATGCGTTTTCTGTATTTATTGAGATATTTATTTCTCTTTAATGTATTAATGTGCTAATTACCTTGAAACAGTTTTGAATTATAAACAAACATTGCTTCTCTGGCATAAACTCAATGTGTGTGTGTGTACATATGTATGCATATGCACACATGCGTGTGAAAGCTTTTCAACTATGAATTTAAGTTTGTAACAGATACTATTCATGATTGTTAATCCTTATACTAATTTAGGAAAAAAATTTTAAGGGATTCCTTGATTTCATACAGTTTTCAAATTTGTTGGCTTAAAGTTGTTCAATATGTTCTCTTAGGATCCTTTTAATGTTTGTAGAATCATGAGTAGGTTTCCCTTTCTTATTTCTATTACTCTTAGGATCCTTTTAATGTTTGTAGAATCATGAGTAGTTTTCCCTCTCTTATTCCTGATTTTCTCTCCTTTTTTATTGGTTCAGTCATGCTTGACGTTTATTAATTCCATTTGCCCTCTACTGAATCAAGTTTTGGCTTTGCTAATTTTTTTCTTTGGCTTGCTTCCTTGCTTTCTATTTTATTAGTTTCTTTTATTATTATTATCATCATTATTTGGGGGGAGAATTTCATTTTCTGCTCTTTTTCTAGCTTCTTGAGATCCATGCTTAGATACTTGACTTTCACCCTTTCTTCTTTTTAGTTGATACGCTTGAAACTACAAATGAGTAGTGCTGTCACTCTCTTGTGTCTCTTTCTGGGACATCTCTGAAGGACAGTGGCAAATGGAAATCTTTTCAGTGGAGAGAAGCAAGTTGTGGGGAGGGTATCCCTGGGCGTTCACTTTGCTTTGAAGGACAAATGGCGAGACATGTCATTATTGACCAATTCATGGGATGACCTTGGCAGAGGGGAGCTTAATAATCAAGGGGATAGAGTGACCTGTTCTGTGGGTACCAGTCTTTCCCCAGATGCCCCTGTCACCACCCATGAGCTCATAAGCAGAGTGGCACGGATGGAGGCCATGTTGGGCTCAGCAACATAGACTCCCACTCACCAAGGCCAACCTGTTGAGTGCCTCACGGAGTCCTCAATATGGCACCATTTCCTAGGACGGTCAGCTCGCTACTCGGTGGTAGGTTGCTTACATTGGACCCCTCCCCACATGGAAGGGCCAGTATTTTGTTCATATTGGAATAATTCCTTCCTCTGGATACAGTCTTGCCTTCCCTGCATCAATGCTTTTGCCAAAACTTCCACCCATGAACTGACATGTGTCTTACGCACCATCACGGTATCGCACACGGCATTGCTCTAATCCAGGAATTCGGTTCACAGCAAGTGAACTGCAGCAATGAGTCTGGGCTCCAGGAATTCATGAATCTTACCACATCCCCACCATCCTGAAGCAGCTGGCCTGATAGAACCGTGGAATGGCCTTTGGAAGACGCAGTTACAGAACCAGCTAGGTGGCTGTGCCTCGCAGGGTTGGGACAGGGTCCTCCAGAAGGCTGGATAGGCTCTGAATCAGCATCCAATATAGGGTGACATATCTCCCATAGCTATAGGATTCGTTAGTCCCAGAACCAAAAGTGGCGAAGAGGATGGCCCTGAAGGTCATTCAAGGTCATCGCGGCTGCCACTTCACCGCAACCCAGTGGACTAGGCTGCTCCTGCCTCAGGGGGCAGGGCTTCCACCCAGAGCCCAGGAGGGTCCAAGAGGCTCACAAAGTCAAAGAGGATTGATTCTGAGCCCTAAGAATTAAAGGCTTTTGCCTTGCTAGTTTTTAGACTTTCTAGGGACTGATCACCCCATTTCTTTTCCCAGTTTCTCCCTTTGATTTAAAATTTTTTTTGTTGTTATTAAATGTATTAAGATTACATTGGTCAGTAAAAATTATATAGGTTTGAGGTGTAGAGGTCTTTCTATCACCATATATTTAGCTCACCCTCCCTCCTTTCCCTATTCCCCTCCCCCCTTATCCTCAGGTAACCACTGAACAACTAACTGTGTCCATGAGATGTTTTTCTTTGCTGCTTTCACTTTTATATTCCACATATGAGTGACACCATGTGGTCCTTCGCTTTTTCTGTCCGGCTTATTTTGCTTAGCATGGCGATCTCAAATTCCATCCCCTGCTCGTCCCACGGCCGTATTTTGGATGCACACACTTGTCTGGTTTCTCAGGCTCACTGCTGCAGAATAGTTTTGCCTCAAGATGAATCAGACCGCAAGTCTCCCTCATCCTTCATTTCAATGTTGAGATGACACTTTGGACCTTAGTCTGTAGAGGTGATGCTGGAATGAGTTATGACTTTTGGCACTGTCAGATGGAATGAAGATATTTTTATGCAAGAAGGACATGAATTTTGAATTAGGTCCCCACCCACATGCATGTGTTGAACCAACAACCTCCAATGTAACTGTGTTTGGAGATAGAGCCTTTATAGAAATAACTAAGGTCATAAGCGTGGGGCCCTAATCTTATAGAACTCTTGTCCTTCAAACAAGAAGGGACAGTAGAGTTCTCTCTCTCTCTCCCTCTCTCTCTCCTTCCCGCTCTCCCCCCAACCCCCGTCCTATGTGCAGCAAAGAAAGACTTCCTGAGGGTGTAGGGAGAAGGTATCACTCTGTAAGCCAGGAAGGAAGCTCTCACCAGAAACAGAATCAGCCAAAACCTTAATCTTGGACTTAGAACCCCCAGGTCTGTGAGAAAATAAACTTCTGCTGTTTAAGTCCCAGTGCTGGCATTTTGTTATGGCAACCTGAGCGGCTAAGACAAGCTCTATTCCATACATTTAGATGTGTCACATTCTGATTATCATCCACTTAAATATATTTCTAATTTTCCTTATGAGTTTTCTTTCACGTGCTATTTAGCAAGTCTATTGCTTAATTTCTGAACATTTGAGGATTTTCTAATTATCTTTCTGTTATAGATTTCTAGCTCAACTGTATTGCTGTCAGAGGACATATTCTGTATATTTTTTGTTGAGACTTGATCATTTATCTATTTTGATAAATTGCCCATGTGTACTTTAAAAATATATTTATTCTGATGTTGTTTGGTACAGTGATTTATAAATGCTAAGAATATCAAATTGGTTGAGGGTGTTTTCCAAATTGTTATATCTATGCGGTTTTTGTTGCTTTTCTATGTAATAAAAAATGTATGACTTTATTTCTTTTTTTCTGTCAACATTTTTTTTTATGTATTTGAGAATAGGTTATTAGGTACATACACATTTATATTTCTGGTGTAATAACGCTTTATCATTATGAAACGTTTTTCTGTATCTCTGATATGTTTGCTATAAAACATACTTTGTCTGATGTTATTACAGCTACATTGGCTTTGGTATATCTTTGATATTTTTTTCATCCTTTTACTCTCACTCTTTCTATGTCTTTATATTAAAGGCCTGTTTTATATAAGCAGCATATAGTTCATTGTTTTTATTCAAGTTGACAATATTTTTTAAAATTGATATACTTAGTCCATTTGCAATTAATATTAATTACTGAAATATTTACATTTGAATAGATCATATTTTTGTTTCATTTGTTTATGCTTTTATTTTCTTTTGGGTTAATCAATGATTTTTTTTTGTTATTCCATTTTACCTAATTTTTAGCTTAGTGTATACTTTCTTATTCTAGGGATTTCTAGAGAAACAGTCCAACTTGTAATATAATTTTTCCCCTTTTATTTTTTAAAATATTTTTATTAAATTAAAGCTAATATACATTAGATTACTTTGAGGTGTACAGCAGAGTTATTGAACTTTTATATACCTAAAGAAGTGGTCACCATGATTGGTCCAGCAGCCATCTGCCGCCGTACCACGCGTATGTTACATCCCCCTGATTTAATTATTTCATACCTGGAAAAGTGAACTTCATGTTCCCCTTCATCTGCTCCCCACCTTTAAAATTTCTCAAATTCAGTTGACATTTAATATTATTTTATAAATAATTTATGAATGAAAATTTTAGGGAATACAGCATAGTGATTAGACATTTATACAATTTAAGAAGTGGTCCCTCTGACTAGTCTAGCACCCACCTGGCGCAATGCAAGGTTATTCCACATTATTGACTCTATTCCTATGCTGTATCTTATATCCCTGTGACTATTTTGTAACGACCAATTTGCACTTCGTAATCCCTTCCCTTGGTTTTCACTCTGCCTTCAACTCCCCTCTCATCTATTACTCTAAGTCTAGTACCCATCTGACACCATACGTAGTTATGACGATATTATTGACTAGATTGCTTATGCTGAACACTCCATTCCCATGACTACTGTGTAACGACCAATTTGGACTTCTTAATTCCTTCCCCTTTTTCACTCACTCCCAATCCCCTTCCCATCTGGCAATCAACAAAATGTTCTCTGCATCTATTTATGTGTTTCTGTTTTGCTTGTTTTATTTAGATTCCACATATAAGCACAATCACATTGTGTCTGTCTTTCTCTGTCTTATATACTCTACTCAGCATAATACATCCCCTTTTATTTTAAGGGAACAGTCAATCTGTTGTACAGTTGCCTTTCTCTATCCCCCACACATTGAACACTCTATTTTGTACTATGTTGGAATATATAGGTCTACCTTATTCTTACATGACATTTACACAATGTTGATTGATTGACATTAGCTTTCATTCTATCTCTACCCACTAGGAGAAGCAAGTGTATTTCTCTCCCAAGTCTAGCAATTTTCAGACTATGAGAAATATGTGTGTCCACCACCCAACCCTGGTTGAGGAATTTGAAATTCCAGGGCTAAGAATAAAAAGAAACCGAAAAGGCAGTCAGTCCATAGAACGGGAGAGAGTGCTAGATTTGAAGTCAAGAGATATTTGCATCAGTTTTCTAGGTTTACACTCTTATTAATTCACATACCCAAAGGGTGACCTTGAACTTGAATTACTGAAGGCCTAGTTTCATAAAGTGCACAGTGAGAATAGTCTGCTTCCCCTACTGCATTTCTGTGATCACCAAATGTATGGGTCTGGAACATAGGACTTAGTAGCAGAATCTGAGAACTGGAAAAAACATCCACACCAGGCTTGGCTTTGTTTGTAGGGCTGTTTGGTTGGTAGGCATACATGTGATTACTGTGAAAAAGTTTAATTCTTGGGGCCAGAAGGCCTCCATCCTGGTTATTATATAAGAAGCTGGTTGACATTGGATTCTCTCTGAGCCTTAATTTCCTCGTCTGTAAAATTTCGACAATAATACCTGCTTCAAAGGGCTGTCATAAAGATCAAAATGAAATTGATTCCAAGGGAGTGTGTTGTAACCTCTAAATTACAATGCAGATGTAAGATGTCACCTGTAACTGCCCACTATATTCAGGCCACAGAGAGAGAATGGGAACCAACTTGGTGAATGGTCTTGAATATCTTTTTGGCACTGGGTGGTATAATTTCACAGGAAATGTTAGCAGTATTTAAAGAAATACAAGAAAACTGCAGATTTCCAGAATTTTTTGGTGTTATATTAGAATCCTTATTTCAGGAGACTCTTTCATGATTAGGGCAAGGTCGTAAGGTTCTTACAATGGATATTTCCCCATACTTTGTTCTTTCACTTTGCAAAACATTGACAACTTATAGCTATTTCCTGCTTTGAAGGGAGACTGGGGACTTAGATTTTGATAAAGTTGTTAGTATTAAGAAGACAGAGTAGGAGAAAGAGAGAAGAAAATAACAACAGCAAAATAACAGTATTTGGTTTCTAATTATATATATCAGGCATTTGCATTAAAATTTATTTTTTAAGATTTATTTTATTGTTTGAGAGAAGCTGAGAGAGAGAGAGAGAGAGAGAGAGAGAGAGAGAGAGAGAGAGAGA
>PVKE010003120.1:13150-75309 GCA_004027555.1 Craseonycteris thonglongyai | reverse complement strand
ACCTATAAGTGAGGTCATATTTTTCCGGATTCTTTCAGTCTGACTTATTTCGCTTAATAAGATGGTCTCTAGGTCCATCCATGTTGCCAGAAATGACTGTATTTCCTCATTTCTTATCGCTGAGTAGTATTCCATTGTGTAAATGTACCACATCTTCTTTATCCAGTCATCTATCGAAGGGCATTTTGGTTGTTTCCATGTTCTGGCCACTGTGAACAGTGCTGCGATGAACATGCGGGCACAAACATCTCTAAAGATTAAGATTTTCAGGTTTTTTGGGTAGATGCCCAGTAGTGGGATGGCTGGGTCATATGGTAATTCCATTCGTAATTTTTTGAGGAATCTCCATGTAGCTTTCCATAGTGGCTGTACCAGTTTACACTCCCACCAGCAGTCATACGTGCATCTTACTGGCAACTTCTACATCACCTGACTGAACCCACGGCTGTAGGGAGATGGGGACACAAAACATTTGGTTTTGCCCTGGGAGAGGTGAGTGTCCTAATTCCCCACAAACAGAGCGCATATCTGAAAACACTAAGGAGCCCCAAATCATGACAAATGCCCAGGAAACAAGCCCCTGACCCATGCTGAGCCAATGAGAACCAATCCTGGGGCCCTGGCTGCCATGAGCAGAAAAGTGGAATTCTTGTTCCTGTTCTTCTGGGCTATTGATACGGTTAGAACATACGCCTGGGTCTGCTGGGGGCCAGGACTCTGCCTGGAATCAAGTCAACACAGAAGAAAGCAGACTCAAGAGATGGAGAAATTATATTTAAGTAATGGATGCAGCCGTCCTGGAAGCCAGAAACCCATGGTGTAGGGCCAGGAACCAATCAGCTTTTCCCTTTTCTTACACTGGCACGCCTTAGCTTTTTGTTACTTGGAACCAGGAGTCCTGAGTACAGAGGGGTCCTTAAGAGCTTATTTGCCCCTTGGCAACTCCGCAGTTTGTTCCACTGTGACTGAGACAGCAGAGGCCACCCCCACCTCTAGTGGCATGAAGCTCCTCTACTTAATGCCCTTCCTATTTCTCTACCACTTACAGGGTAAAACCTAAGCACTGCCGTCTAGGCTGGGCCCTTGGTGAGATGAACCCTCTTCCTCCCCTAGCTCCAGATTCTGCTCGCACCTTACTCACAGTTTTGAACATTGTATCAGGTTGTTTCAGGCTGTGCTGACTTGACTTTGCTGTCCCCTGGGCCTGGAATGTCCTTATATCATTCACCCCCTTTCCCCCCACATACATGAATTCTTACTGTTTATCAAACTTTGATTCAACTCCCAAAACAAAGCTTGGTCACCACCTCCTCCAAGAAGCCTTCCGTGACACCGAAGTACGCAGAATGACAACCAACCTCCAGAGAGAACAAAGTAGCAGTCAGAGCAAACTGGAGAGTGGATCTAAGCACAGGCGGGGAGCAAGTCCTAGGAGCAGCAAGGGCACGTTTCGGCCCAGTGCTTCAGACTTCTATGCCCACATTAAACTCGAAACATAGACATGAAACCTGTTGCTTTATACTGGCTAGAATAAACAACGACAGATTCTACTTTCTAAGTGATTTTTAAAGCACAGCAGTGGTGACTCACCTTTAACGTACTGGTCCCACTGTTTTCTGTAGACCAAGTCCATATAGACGTCTGCGAGCAGAGCCGGCGGGCAGTCCTCCATGACTCCAAAGACCTTATACTCATAAAGCCCTGTCTCCTGCAAAAACAAGCAGGCAGAAACGACCTAGTGATTCCCAAGGTGAGAGACAGCTGGGTGACATAGAGAATGAAAAGCAGCGGAGGGCAGTGTTCATGCAACACCCTTGACTGAGCACCTCCCTGCGGGTTTGGTGACACAAAGGCGAAAAGGCAGATGAGGCCCCTGCTCTCCTCCGGGGTCTTAAATTCAGCGAGAGGCCCTGGTCCCTATAGCTATAAACAGGGTCCAGCTAATTTAAGGAGGATACAAGAAGGGTTACAGAATAACGGTGCCGGGTTTGGTGGAGGGGTTCTATTTACACGTGATCCAGTGGTCAGGAAAGGCCTCTAGGAGGAAGACTGAGCAGAACCGCTTGTTCTGAGTATTAAAGGGTGTCCCCAAAATCACGCAAGATTTGAATTTTGCATCATTTGTGCAGTAAAGTGTTGGCAACGAAAAAAAAAGACAGTGTGACAGCTGACAGTTCAGGGGTATTAAAAATGGAGTGCTACACAAAAGAACAATGCGTTTTCATTGTTGAACAATGAGTATAAACCTGTGTTTTCTATCAAAATTACTTCTTGCGGGAATTTTGGGACACCCTTTAGAAGGAACCATTTGAGGGAAGCGGGAAAGCCTGGGTCTCGGGTGAAAGATCAGCATGCTCAATGCTCAAAACGTCAGGGGTCTGGAGAACGGTGGCTGAGGGACAGTGGGAAGGGCTGAGGTCAGAGAGGCATAGTTTCGGGGGGGGGGGTACTGGGCCTCAAAAGGATTTGTAAGCCAGGGTAAGGGTTATATGTATATTATTCTCACTGCTATGGAAAACCAATGAATGACTTTAAAAGGATGATTCTTGCTGCATGGTAGAAGATAGATCAGACAGGAGCAAGGAGGTGGTTTAGAATAGTGCAGGTAAGAGATGATGGTGATTTGAACAGGGAGGTGATAATAAGGGTGATGGAGAAAAGTCAGTGATTTTGGAAGTAATGGCCATAGGAATTGCTGACAGATTGGCTGTGTGGAAAGAGAAAGCAAGGACTTGAGGATAACTCTTAGCGTTGGCTTGAACAACCTGGAAAATGGGTTAGGAGAAACCTGGGGAAGAGATAGATGATGTGTGGGCTGTGGGGTAATCAAGTGTTCTCCTGAGTTTGCGATGTTTATTACACAGCCAGTGGGGCTGTCATGGAGGTGGCTAGCACCCAGGGGACAGGGTACTATTTTAATGTCCACGGGCCATAATGAAACCCAACACACTGTTTTGCCAATCCCAAGACAGACTTTTTCGGCAACTGCTTCTTTTGTATATAAAGGACTTGTTGTATAAAGGACTGAGAAGGGGAAGAAACACAATTTTCAGGTCAGAGTAGCTGCTTTTACTCAGAAAAAAAACATTTCTAGATTTGAAAGTATAAGAGAATACCTTCGTTTTCTATGTTAAGCCATTGCCTTGTCTGCGAGGGTCCTAGGCCGGAGTTGGCTGCTCTATACATTTTCATTCTCTGTACAATGGCAGCTTACACTTTCTGACCCTCATTTTGGTTCTAGTGCTAAGATTAAACCAGTGGCTCTTAAATGTAAATGTAAATGCAAAAGCAAACAGAAAGAAAGTCTTTAGGTGGACTTGAACTTCCAGATGCTAACACAATGTTACTGGGGAATCAATCGTGTATGAATGCAGCCATCCTCTTAAACATCTTGCCAGAAACTTATGTGAAGTCCAAGAATAAACATGGTGAATATTTCTAGTAATCATGGGACTTGCAAGGGTCTCCGGGCTCAGGTGGCATAACCCAGGGGTAAACAGGTCACAGTTTAGGGATCTCAGATACCTGTGAAAGTACCTGGCAAGAAATGGAAGGTAAAATTGAAAATGAATTCTTAAGAATTTTCCAGCTCCCAAAGTATGTGGCTTTATACGAAGGGTTTCTAACTAGCGAATGACAAACTGAGAGGTATGAACCCCTCAAGTGCTGTGCTATGGAGGCCCCCAGGGGAGGGCAGACCCTGGGAGAAACATGTCCTCCCTCATGTCCCTCCCCTCACAGGGGAAGATAGTGAGAGCTTATACATACCCACATTTACACCCACACACGTTTAAATCAACTATGGAAGACAGGCAACTAACTCCTTGGTCAGGACTATTGGGGGCCCGTTTTCTATACATACTGAGCCCAAGGGACAATTGTGTCTTGAGATAATTATCTCCCCAAACTTACATGAGTTAGCTTTGGTTATCTGGATAAATGAGGACAAACTGTTTCCTTACACTGGTTCCCGTCCCCCTCCTGAATGTAGTTCCAGCCCCAGTGACCTCAGTCCTATACATATCACAGAAAAGAAAACAGAAGCCCTGAGGGAAAGGGAAAATAGAGCGAGGTGATTTACGTGAATACAGAAGAATGAACTATTGTGACAACTTCCTTTAAATACTCCCTTGGTGGCAGAACTGAGAAATGCCAGAGCTCCAGAGGAACAAAATGCTGGGTAACACCTTTCCTAGTCTATCAATAAAATATTCTTTTCAAGTGCTAACCGCCCTACCCAAATTCTTGGATCATAGCACTTTTCCACACATTCTTTCTGTAAAAAAAGTGGGGGGAGGGAGTCTTTAGCAAAGATACTCACATTTTTATTTTATCCTTTAAAAAATAAGGTGAATTTTTATAATTATAGAAATATTTCATATTTGTTATTGAAAAATAAAAATAGCATGTAATCCCCATAATCCACAAATACTTATTAGTAATATTTGACATATGTCTTTTAAGTAAGTAAATATTTCTCTTAGTACAAAATGGAATATGGTATAAACAGATTGTACTCTTATTTTTAACGATATTATGGTGAAACTATGGCGAGATCACCGCCATCATTCCTCTAAGTTATTTCTGTTTCTAAATATTTTTACAAATATAAATATTGCTGGAATAAGTATTTCATATGGACCAATTTGTTCCATAATTCTAATTCTTTTCATTAGGAAAGCTTCTTCAGGAACAAATTGTACAGTAAACTATATTAACAATTTATGGTTCTTTATACTTTTTACAAACCTTTAAAAAAATTCTTACCAATTTACACTCTTACCAGTAGCAAAGGAGCATCTAACCAGGTTTGGGTTCCATTGTTTGTACAATTTGATAAGAAAAAATCATAGATCATAGCTTAATTTGGGCAAAGTGTTATTCTTGATTGAGTGCCTTAAAATTAGAAATATAAACTGTAGCATGTTCTGCAGATATGTTTCTAAGCTCACTAACATTTTAATAAATGACTTCAAATAAATTTACTCAAAAGTTTCTTGGCTTTTCCTAAAGTTCCTCTAGAAAACCACAACTAAGAATGGCTCCATTTCTTTATTACATTGTGATGTATACTTTTCTTTTTTTTTTTTCTTTTTTTAAATTAATTTATTTATTTTTGACAGACAGAGAGAGAGAGAGAGAGAGAGAGAGAGAGAGAGAGACAGAGACAGAGAGAGAACTGAACTGGGGGAGCTCCCAGTTCAGCATATGGGTCCACACGGGCCGGGGCCGGGATTTGATCCCCGGTCCCTGGGGCTGCAAAGTGAGCGCCCAACCCACTGAGCCATCCCGGCTTCCCCTGATGTATACTTTTCTAATGCTTTATTTATAGGACATTTCCTACATTTCAGATAGTAAAAGAATTATTCAATGATAGAGAATCAATCAATATCTTGTATAGAATCCAATTATGAGAAGCAACAGAAGATTTGGTATACTCCCTTCTCTCTAATTGAATCCCTATGGCAATGTGCACAGCTAATAACTTTCACTGCAGATAGAGGTAGCCAAATGGCACCTCCTTCCTGTTTTACTTATGAATGTTAGGAGCTACAGCAGCTGTTTTGTGAGGAAGAGGTAACAAACATGAGAAGTACTGGCATTGTTGATCTGCTAAACTAATGCCAGCAACTGTTGACCTCTGAACTACTTGGTAGGTGAGAAAAATAAACCCCACTTTGCTTAAGTTATTGTTAGTCCAGTTTTCTGTTACTTGCAGCTAAAAGCAATCGTAACTGATACAAGTAATCCTTCCTGACAATGAATTTTACTTGAGCCCTGTGATCCTAGAAAATAGTGAGTGTTAAGAAATCCTCCTACCCTTTGTGTTCCAGAAAAGAGCTTAATGTAAAGATCCACCATTCCCCACATGACTTCGATTGGATTCACAGATGTCCTAGTTTCCCTATGACAAGGCCAGACACAGACCCTCTAGATTCCCTTTCATCGCCTCATAAATGATTAGCTGAATTACTTACCTCCCTGGTAAATGAGAACAAAATACTTGTTCACCAGACTGCTTAAGTTTCTCTCCTTCATGCAGCCCCCTAAACATTGGCCCACTCTCAGCCTGAGCCAGCAAACAGACCCTCCTGAGAAAAGATTGTCCTCAGGGTGTAACAGTCTGATCCTTTTTCCAATCCAGCCGCCTTTCACCTCACTTCCCCACGTGTGGCTGCTAGCCCTGCTTACTCCTCTCGACCAAAGAAAAACTCTTTTTGCCTAATTCTTGAGACACTCGCAGATCTTATGGGCAAAGTGTCCCCTCTATTACAATGACCCCTCCCCTGACCTTGCGATAATCCTTTCAAATAAAAGTGTCTCCTGACTAAGTCCAGTTTTGTCTTTTTCTTGACATTGCTCTAAAGTTGAAAAGTAGTCAGAGAGAGAGTAGTGCTGGTAAGACTTAGGAATATTTACAGAGAAATGTGATTATGTGCAAATTCATTACAATAGTACAGAAGCAAATAAGCATTGCTAAATTGCATCTCCAAGGAAGAGAAGAGATAATGTACACTATTAATGAACATTAAATAGAAGTATGTTTAATTTTGCACAGAGCTATCCAACACTCCACACACTGTTATAAAAGCGCCACCTCCTTCCACTTAGTAACTCAGAAAGAAGTTGTAAACTTGCTGGGACCTACTCCATCCTGGGCCTAGAGATGAGATCTGGCAGAGACTGGCTTTGGGGCTTGGAATGCCCTTCATTTGCTGGCCTGTCAGCAGCCACAGCAACAGCCATGTGCTCTGTGTTTGAAGGTTTCCAGCCACTTTCACCTGCTATCAATTACCCCCGTAATAGTAGTAATTGTTTCTCTCAGCATGTTGTACTTCCCAATTTTATATACATTATCTCGTGTCAACTTCAACATAGCCCTGTGACCTAGATGGGGACACTGGTGTTACCGTCATCTGTAGATGAAGAAATGAAGCTCAGAGAGGCTGAATTACTTGCCTGAGTCCTGCAGCTAGTACTCGGGACAGCCAGGAAGAGGGTGGCACCAGCCCTTCTAACTTCCCACAATGTCTCCTTAGTTAGCTCTACTCTGAACATTTCCTCCAAATCATTGTTCCAAATCAAATGTTAATGATTAAGGTAAAGAAGACGTATTCAGGGGTGTCCAACCTTTTGGCTTCCCTAGGCCACATTGGAAGAAGAAGAATTATCCTGGGACACACATAAAATACACTAATACTGGCATACCAACATACCTCAGCTTGCCTTGCAACCACGGGGTCCAGGGATCGAATCCCTGCCCCGACCTGTGCAAACATATATGCTTAAGTGCGGTACAACTGGTAACAGCCCTGGCTTGGCAGTGAAGGTTCATTCTCACCTCCCGTGCTGGAGGCCCCCAGTTCAGTTCCTGCCCTGCACGGCCCTACATCCATCTGTGTGAAATGAAATTGTGGCACAACTAATGATGTACAACTATGGAGACTGCTCTGGGCCCTCCCTCCTTCTCTCTCACACTATCTCTCAAAACAATAAAATAAATCTTAAAAAAGAAAAAAAAATACTATAACACTAATGATAGCTGATGAGCTAAAAAATATTGCCCCCCCCCCCCAAAATTCTCATGTTTTAAGAAAGTTTATGAATTCAAAGTCTTCCTGGGCAGCATGCAATCTGTGGGCAGTGGGATGGACAAGCCAGAAGGGGCCTTCAGTCCTGTATGCAAAAGATATCAGTGACTTGCCAGTCAGCAGATGACACTGTTGGTGGCAAAGCCTGGCTAGGAACCTGTTCCTTCAGGTCCCCAAGACAGCCTTCCTGCCCCAGACCACCCAGGCTGGACCTCCCACTGCGATGTTCCCTGGAATCCCTGAGCCTGGTATGTTTGTCCAACGGGCCTCCAGCTCCCAGAAGAGGGGTTTTTCAGATGCCACTTCTGGGAGTGTCGTATAAGTACCGCGCACTAACCGATTGCGCCACTGGAGCTTCTGGGAGTTTCAGACCAGGGAAAGGATGGATATTATCACTTCCACAGGGCCCTTGCTGTGCTCTTTCCTTGTGTAATGCCAAAGAGTTGTCTCAAAACTGTGGAGCCAGGAAATATGGCCTGGTGGTGACAGCAGGGCTCCAAGCATCTGCCTGGGGAGGAGCTCAGCTCCTCTCTGCACAAACCTTGCTTTACTTGGCAAAGTGAAAGTAAACTCTAATGAGAGTTTCTGCCTCAGGGCATGATTATAAGGATTAAATCAGATAATCCGTTTAAAGTTCTTTCTGTGGTGCCTAGAACACCCCATTGGAGATACCAGTTCCATTAACATGGTCGGTATGCTGATATTTTTCTGACTGAAGAACTTGGGATTCAGAACTGGGACACCATGCACAATTTTAGGGACACTAACATCTGTGGATTACCTGCTGTCAGCCAGGCATGATGCTTAGTGATTGATACTCTCAATAATCCTGTAAAGCAAGCATAATATTATCTCCACTTTATAAAGGAAGAAATGGAGGGGGGTGGAATTGTGATTCAGTCACTTGCTACCAAAGCTGCCAGTTTTGAGATGTTCTGTTATTCTAAATAACTTGTCTACCCATCAAGCTGTTACAGTATTTCTGAGCAATGGCTATTCAAATGCATGAAAGAAAACTGTTGAGTTTCTTTTGAGTTTCATTCACAGGGTTAAAATATTTTGAGAAACATTACTGCAGATAATGGTACATTTATTTAGCTGAAGCATAATACATTCTGGAAGAGCTAACATGTTTATATGCGAGAAATACCAAAATGTCATAATGTTTGCCTTTGACATTGCACTTCCCACACAGAAGCAATCCCAGGTGGACCCCCAGTCCTGCTACCCACCCCACACTTGACCTCACCCATTCTCTGCAATTTATGTTGCTTATCTTGCTTTATATCACTAACTACAAGACAACCTGATGAGTCACTTTTTTCTAAGCCTGTAAATGTACCCTGGAGTGTGCACTGAATTTTCTTTGCCTCTCACAGAAGAGCTCATTTCCATTTCTGGGGAGGGGTACAGGAAGGCTCCCTATTCTATGACTGTGAAGCTGTCCAACGGAAGCCACTCCAGCAAGTGCCAGCCTCAGAGGGTTAAAAAGTAAGCATTCCTCACCAGAGAGAATCAGTTCTAAGGGCAGGAGGCAACGCTGCAGCTGCCACCAGGAAGTGTTATACCAGGAGGGTATGAAGAAAAAAAGAGAGAAAGAATCTGATTTCATTGTTTAGATCTAAGAAAACATGAATCCCTTAGGATTGTAGAGTTAGGTATAGGAACAACGATGATAGTTCATACTTACTGAGCACTTACTGGGTATCAGACACTGGGCGGAATGCATCACAGGATCATCCCACATAATCCACACAATGATAATATGATATGAACCACCACTACACCCATTTTCCAGACAAGGAAACATGTGGAAAAGGCACACCTGTCCAGACAGGAAGTAGAATGGTGGCTGTCTGGGCTCAGGAGTGGGAACAGAAACTGACTGCAAATAGGCAAGAGGTTTCTTTTGGGGGTAACACAAATGTTCTAAAATTAGATTGTGGTGAAGGTTACAAAACTCCATAGATTTGCTAAAAAGCAATTTTACTTACAATGAGTGAATTTTATGGTCTAGAAATGATACCTTAATAAAGCTCATATACTAAATAAGTCAAACTGAAAGAATCCGGAAAAATATGACCTCATTTATAGGTGGAATATAAAAGTGAAAGTAACAAAGACACAGAGACCTATGGACACACTCAATAGCTTGGTGATTGCCTGAGGGAAGGGGAGGAGGGGGGAGGGCGAGAGGGAGGGGAGGTGGGAGAAGGCACCAGCATTATGGACACACTCAATGGTTTGGTGGTTACCTGGAGAGGGGGGAGGAAGGGGGGGAGAGTTGTCGGGGGAGGTGGGAGTGGGCACCAGATATATGGTGATAGAAGGGGAACTGATACTGAGTGATGGGCACATAATACGATGCATGAATGATGTGATGTGGACTTGTACATCTGTAAACTATCTAATTGTTACCAACTAATGTAACCTCATTAAATTTAACAATAAATAAATAAAGCTCATATAAAAACAGAGGTGATGCAACTCCCCTGCATTTACACAACTAATGATGGTGGAACGTGGACATGAGGCAAGTGATCTGACAGCAGAGTTCATGGTATATATTGACTCCAAGTTGTCTCTTACCTCTCTGAATATATCGTTAGGTAAATAGTAAGCATTACACCATAATCTATACGTAGGGTGACCATATAACTTATCATTCCATCCAGCACACTTTTGAGAGTGAAAGGGGTGTTGTAAAAATTTTCACCCAGACAACAGATGTAAAAGGGGCCTGTGGTGGGTATTCTGGGACATATGGTCGCCTGAGCTATAGCTCACAACAAAACACCATTTAATTTACTAGGTGCTTCAAAATGTATCTCCTCAGTTGGATGCCCATACAATTCTAGCAGAACAGGAATTATCTCCAGTTTATAGATGAGGAAACTGAGGCTCAGATAGGAGGTCAGGCTCAGAAATCCTAAAATGACTGAGTAATTATGCATGGAAACCATACTTTAGACCAGGGATTGCCAAATCTATCAGGCTGGATGTTCTTGAACAGTCCACACGCTAAGAGCGTTTTTACATTGTTAAATGGTTCTATAAGTACCTACATAATGTCCTCCATTTTGCCTCATGGTCTGCAAAGCCTAAAGTATTTACTATTTGGCCCTTTACAGAAAATGATTGGCAATCCCTTGTTGGGTCTCACACTTGGTCAGCAGCTTCCGGGATGTAATCTGAAACCAGCCCCGGGACAAGGAGGGCAGGGAGAGACCAAAGAAAGGCAGCCCATTCCAGATTGGTAGGCGGCAGGTTTAATAAGCAAGGGCACTTACGCACGAAGCTTGCTTGGGGCAGCCGCAGGGGGAGCTGTTTTCTGTACCCACCCGCCAAAAGCTGAAATTTATACAGGAGCCTTAAACTAGGTCAGTCATGTGCACAGTCTGGAGTCTCATCACCAGATGTCTATCTCAAAGCTGTGTCCTTGGGCAGTTTCTAGGATGGGAAGGCAAGTGGAGTGTACCTTCTAAGTGCAGGGCCGGGAGCAGAGGTCTCCCAGTGGTCCGGGTACAGCTCACAGGCCAAACTGGTAGTCACATCTGTCTTCTTGGTGACCTTCCCCAACATGCCTGCTTTAGACCGTTGCCGCCACCACTTCCAAACACACGACCCAGGAACACTCTGAATAACTGTTCATATTGCAATTGCACATATGAGAGGAGTCTTTGTGTCATAAACCCCAAATATATTTATATTTAATTTTGAATCTCACGGAGATTTACCATTGAAGCCCAGGCGATCCTTCAAAGTAAATCTTCCAATCTGAAGCACACCATACAGAATAAATACCAAAACTCTTACGGTAAGTATATCCTATTCAAAATCAGAAAAAAGAAGAGAACCTCTTGGAAGAGGCTGCAGGGGGAACCACTTTACCTATGCAGATGAGAATTATAGCAGACATCTCGTCAGAAACCATTCACGCAAAAAGAGAGTGGAGGGGAAGCCGGGATGGCTCAGTGAGTTAAGCGCTCACTTTGCAGCCTCAGGGGCCAAGGATTGAATCCCAGCCCCAGCCTGTGCGGACCCATATGCTGAACTGGGGAGTGCCCCCAGTTCGGTTCTCACTGGGGTGAGACCGCCGGCCCAGTTCCTGCCCTGTGCAGCCCCTCACCCACCTGTAGAATGAAACTATGTGAAAAAAACAATGATATGCAAGAATGGAGACTGTTCTGGGCCCTCCCCCTTCTCTCTGTCTCTCTGTCTCTGTATCTCTCTCTCTCTCTCTCTCTCTGTCAAAAACAATAAAAATAAATCTTTAAAAAAAAAGAGTGGAGCAAAATACAGAATGTGGTAAAAGAAAAAGAAGCCACCCATTCTATATCCAGTGACAAATAAAACACTTCTTCAGACAAATAAAAACCAAGGGATTGAGCAGCAGCAGGCCTACTCTGGAAGAAACGTTAAGATTTTTAAGGAGAAAAAAATGTGATGTAGGTCAGAAACTCACATCTGCATAACATAAAAAGGTGCCTTTTTGGTTGTCTTACAGCTTCTTGAAGGTAAGAACGTCATCTCATTTATTAGGAATAGTCAGGCCTTAGCCTAGTGCCAGGCACACAGTAGATTCTGAAGGACTACGGACATGAGCACAGAACAAATATACTGGAGTTTTCTTTTCATTGGTGTATATTCAGATAATCCAAAGGTAGCTATGGAAGGGTGTCTATCCTAAACTAAATGGCAAGATAAGGTAGTTAGGTATATCTCTAAGCATTTGTGTCCTAAAGAACACACTAAAAGTTTCAGAAAATTCAAAGGCTCATATTGGCATGGATTCTCCTTTTCTTTCACGAATATATTTATTTGCATAGTTTCTCTGAAGGGCAAAAGAGCCTCCTAAAATAATGTCCGAGAATGGTAAGGCTCTGGAGTTACAAACCATATCCACTGGAGAGCCTGCTAGAATTCTCTTCCCACCCCTAGCGGATGATTCTGATGTCAACAGCAGGTTGGAAGACCAAGGAGGAATCGTCCTCCCCCTGGCATTGCCCCATTTCAGCCCCTGGTTCACCCGTGTATTGGTACGGTGTGATAGCCAAGGACCCAGTATCCAAACTGTCCCCAACAAGTCACTGCTCCTCTTAAAGGGTCCCCAAGGCCCAACAAAAATCAGTTTTGCTTTAATATTAGTCATCTCCTATAATTCCCATGCAGGGATCTGGTGAAAGACAGGGAGAGAACACAAAGTCTGGCTTATATCTGGAGACAGAAATGGGGGATCCTACTTATCCCTCTCCCTGTACCCCCCACCCAGGCTAACTCTTAGAACCAGTATTCTCATCCTGCCTCATCCCACATGCTCACCCTGAGAGAGAAGTGAGAGGGGGCAGAAGCGAGGCTCTGAGTAGCTCTCTAGTTGTAAGAAAGATGGTTCAAGAAAGATGGAGGGTGGGGGAGGGGAGAGAGAAATATAAAAAAGCCACTGGCCTTGGTCTGTGGCAGGAAGTAGAACGCCACACGTGGGTGCTCAGCTTTAAGACCTGGCGGCCCTACCCGCTAGTAAAATATGGCTCCGTAAATGTCCTGGTTTCAGTGGGTTCTATCTATCACGCGGCTCCTCCCTTAGGAGAGGCAGAAAGGTGAAAAGGGGGAGCAGAATAGTCCCATCATCCTGAAGTAAAGAAGCTCACTACACAGATCGGATCAGGCTCCCACTTGGGGGATGGCAGTGGGAGCTTCTTACCCACTGAAGCCAACCTGTTCTCATGGGAGTAGTCCGTGCTGCCCTCTGGAAGGCGTTTTTCCTCAGCCCAGCCTGCCTACACGTTCCCAGTAAGGCCAGGCTTTGGGCATTTTTGTTGGTCAACAGCACTGGGTGCGCCTCACTGAATCCTTTCATTAGAAGACCTATTAAAGGGCCAAAGCACACCGTGGGCAGCGCCTTCTCTCAGTGCCAGAGATTCAAAAACAGGTCCTCAGCTGGATCTTGTCTGTCCGGCATGTACTTGGTCTAAACGAAGATGTGAGCCTCTGCACGCCGGTCTCACGCTGTCCACGGGCCCAGCACAGTGTCTATGCACCGTACGATGTCCACGCACAGGAGACCGACTGCAGGTCACAGTGACCAGGGCCCTTCTCTGCCAGGGCAACTTCTCAGCACTGCCTGGACACCCTCTTCCCTCCCAACTGACCACTAAACGGAAAATCAGGGAGCATGTGTCTTAAATATTGCTTTTGTCTTGATCCGCGTTTTTTTCTCAGCCTTGCCTTTCAATTTCCACTGCTTCTCATGTCTAGGGCCCTCTTATCCTCTCAATATCAAAAGCCTCCCCCTCCACCCCCACCCGGGGGAATCAGGCTGGCTATCCCCCAGATACTGCCCCAGTGGTTCTCAAAGTATGGTCCCTGGACCAGGAGCTTCAGCATCATCTGGCGACTGGTTAGAAATAAAATAAAAAGAAATGTAATGCAAACTTACTTGCCCCACACCAGACCTACTGAATCAGAAACTCTGGGAGAGGGTCTCAACTCTGAATTTAACAGGCCCTGATATGCACGCCAGTCTGAGAATGACGCTGTCCTAGAGCATTTCACCCAGTGATTACTGAGAGCACCAGCATCCTGAAAGGGAAGTATCACCCCCGTTCTGCAAATGAGCCGACAGAGATTTCAATATGACAAAGCAACGGACTAATATTCACCTGAATAGTAAGTAGAGCTTGGCCCCTGGCTACTTCCCAACCTCAGCTTCACCCCAGTCCTGTGGCTGCCTCCAGGATTTAGGGTTCAGTGTTTCCTGTGCCCTGTGGCTGGAAATCCAGCAGGCTCGTTTGAATCTCCTGGGAAGCTTTCACATTCAAAACAAAAGCAACACCAATACAAAAACAGAGAAGAACAGAACCATTTTTATTAGAAGCATTCCAAACACACACAAACGTAAAGAGAGCAGAATACTCAGCCCCTCCATGAAAGGGGAGGTTTTCAACAGGGCTGCCCTATGTCCCCCACATCAACTGAACCCGTGACTCCTGCATGAGCTTTCCGAAACTCTCTCGTACATTTCTCCTCCAAATGCGTGTACTTCATTTCTATCTCCACACAAGTGCCACCTTGGTGGAGAGGCCTTCCAAACTCCCTGATCTGAAACAGAGCATGTCACCCCCACCAAACTCTATTCCTTTCTCTCACTTTACTTTCTTCACAGCATGTTTTCATCCGACATTTCATGATATACTCTGGGTTGATTCTCATCAGTGAATGTAGTTCATTTTTCAAGAAGCTCGTTCACTGAAGCAGCGACGCCATCTTCCTGGCCCCTGGTCCCTCTCCCCTGCTATCTATCCCCAGAGCCTCTTAGAGCAGTAAGGTGTGCTGGATACCTCCTGAATGGATAAATGAAGGACAGAGGGGCAGAGCAGAGATGTTAACGCAGGATGGATGATCTGCCACCCAAACCCACGCTGGCAGTTCTGGTCTAGCTTTTCTTAGCCTCCAGAAAAAGACTACTGTTCTTGCCTTAAAGCAAACTGTGTATTTGGTCCTCAGTTTATCAAAGTAGCCAGGCTCATGTGTAGTTACCTGTTACAAGGTCTCGTGTGGCTCACGTAATAACCCTGGGTCTTATTTCCATCTGTAAAATAGGAAAATCAGTCTGTCCCTACTTATCTTCCAAGTTTGTTTAGAGGGATAATGAAACTTATATGTGACAGCATATGTAAATGAAAAGACAGTGTAAAGGGAAGTTATTACCATTACAACCTGGGGAGGAAAAAAAAGAAGAAGACAGGAAGGAAACAGAGTAGGCAAAGAATGCAGGGAAAAAAAAGATGATGGTGTTGGATAGGACAGTGTCAAAGAAATTTTCTAAGTCTAAAATTCTATGAGTTAACAGAAAAAGAGAAAATTAAAAACGAATCAAATATTGTCTATCAAAAGTAGCCATCTATCCAAGATGAGTCAGACTTGTCTATTTTTTAAAAAAAGCTACACTTTTTTTACTTATAAAATGTAAGTTATTTGCTACACTGAAAACTTTTCCCAGGGCTTTCAATACTTATTTCAGTACTTTCAAAACATGTCATAGTAATTGCATTGTTTCAACTGCATTTAGAGCATGATAACAGCTCACTATGGACCAGTCATAGATGGCTGTCCATGATCCAGACACACAGCAGGTTATTCCCAAGGGAATAGCTAGCTAGCCTGGTGGGCTGCAAAAGAGCCACTGTCAACTCTGTTTGCCCTGAGCAAGGATGAAGTCTGATTCTTCCTATCCCATGAATTCCAAGTGGTAGCCCCAATGAAGCAGCTCCTCTGCTTCGTATGGAAGCCATGTTGGGCTGGCTTTACCAGGATCAGGGTATTCATCCCCTGAATATGCCCCTGACTCAGGTTATGTCAGTGCTTTGATGCAGAGGGCCCCTTCTGCCTGGCACTGCATGTACCCTTACCGCTGCAAAATCGAGCAATCCGAGAACCCTTATCTGATTGATTACCTGTTTCCATTTCCCCTTATGGGTCTTACAGATGCCAAGAAATTAGAGTAATTAATAAGAAAATGGGGAGAATCAGGGACTCACTCCAGCAGAGTGGAAATCTTGAGGTTGTTATTAAGAAATAGGTTGAAACAGACCTATTTCTGGGGTTGCAGCAATTCATTGCAGCACTCTCCAAAGTGAGGTGGATCGGTGACTTCTCCCCACATGAAAGGGCACAAACAAGTCCAATTTATTTACCCCATTTGGAAGAAGTGTACAAGTCAGAAGGCAAAGACTGAAATGAGAAACCTCACCGGGGATCTCCTAGGGGCAATAGTCAGGTAGATTAATCAAGATGAAGACTGACAGAGGGGCCTGGGTCTTCTGGTCTTACCCCAGCTGGACCTGCGGAACCAAGGCCATATGCACATATGTGGGCAAAATGGTTTGGGGGTATGTGGAAGAAAAGACAACAACACGCATGGTGGATTAAACACACCTGGTCCACAAGACAGAAAGGGGTGTTAGGGGAGATGGGTGTAGGACTGGGCATGTGGAGGGCAAGCACAATTCACTTTTGATGAGCAGTAGTGTTCAGAAGAAAAGATTTACTAACTAGAGATTAGAAGGAATTCTCTTCCAGAAGGAAGGTAAAGACATAAAGTCAGAAAATGGAAAGAAAACAAGGCTTTAGCAAAATGGATTGAGCAACATTAATGCTGGATAATGCTAAAGGCCAGTAAGGGTTCTAAGAAAAGGCTTGTACCCTGACCTAATAGGGCCTCTAGACATTTTAATACAGGTGAAGATCAAAATGGTCACAGGGCAACAGCTCTCCATCCAAGCTGTCGAGGCTCAAGAAATCTTATGGACCCACTAGAATCTTACAGCCCTCCAAACTTGTGGAAGCTGTCTTATGGAGAGCTTGTAACTTACGTCAATGTACCATGAATGTCCTCATCACCAGAACACACTGAAATAAGGGAGATGTCAGGATAGCTCAGTGGTTGAGCACTTGCCTCACAATCGTGAGATCCAGGATTCGATTCCAGACCCCAGCCCATGCAGACCATATGCTGAACTTTGATTCAACTGGTAACCACAAGGATGGCAGTGAAAGTTCTCCCTTCCCATGTGGGAGGCCTCTGGTTAGATTCCCACTCCGCACAGTCCCACCTCCACCTGTGTGGAATGAAACCATGTCCCAACTAGTCATATACAACTATGGAGCCTGCTCTGCTCTGTCCCTCTGTCTCACCTCTCAAACAATTTTTTTTTAATGACATATAGTATTAGGGTTAGTAGGGATAGGAACTGTTCTGAATACCACTCTCATCCTCCCCAGAGGAGGGAAGTGGGCCCTGCTCCATAACAATACACAATGGAAACAATACATAGTACTAAGCCAGAAGCCAGTCACTTTGCCACACTTACAGGCAATGGATATTGTGAGGTAAAAGGCACAAAAGCAAAAAAGCACAGTGGTTGGGGGAGTGGTCTTGGTTGGCTGGAGAATGCAAGCTGGATGGATGAGTCACAGGAGATAAAGCTGCAAAGGTGAGTTAAGACCAAACAGGTTCAGCATAGCCCCTGGGGTGGCATTTGCCTTCTTTTAAAGAGGCAATGCAGGAGCATATTTATGGCAAAGGTCTGCAGCTAGACAGCTGAGTATTGATCCCGGTCCCAATCGTGAATAATCAGCTTAATCTTTCCATATATTCTTTCCATAGAGGTTAAAAGATGATAGTCACAGTACCTTACATTAGAGTTGATCTAGGGTTAAGTCAATACCTGCAAAGACTTTAATAGTGCCTGGAACATAAAAAAATCATGTAATGTATTAGTTGTTACAAGAGCTGGGAAAGACGTGGATCACAGTCCACCAGTGAACCACCATGCAATTTGGGGGTGACTACTTGAATGACGAGAAAGAAGTGTCATTGCGGATGCCATGTTACGTCAGGGCCTAGCGGCTGAGCAGCTAAATGTAGAAGAAACACATTTTTCACATGCACACGTACAACTGCTAGAGGCGAGAATTGGCTCCTTACAATTCAGGCAACTGTATGTACTTGAGCAAACGAAAATAAACAGCTAGTGGATCGCCACACTTAGAGAAAATTAGAAGTAGCCCTTGCCCTGAAAAAGTCTGCCCCGGCCTGGCTATTACAATAGTTATTAATTCTGCAATCAACAGTGCCACTGAAATGGGAGTGATAAGCCTCACAGGCGTGTGACTGGGCTGGAAGATGTAGGATGGAAAGCTGGGAAATTAGTTAAGAGGGCACCGCAATTCTAGGTAAGAGGTGTCCTCCAAGGTGGCAAACCTACAGGAAAGTAAAGGGACGACGGGCCATGGGCCAGATGGCAGATATGTACGAGCAATCGAGTTGGCAAAACTTGGCAAATGCCTGGATGTGGCTGGTAAGGAAAATGGAACAGTCAGAAGATAAATGGAGTTTGTCTGAAAACGTGTCCGTTTTTGTACCAAGGTAACTTTTGAAATTACACTAGAAAATTAATTCTGTCTGCTCTGGACTGTGAAGTTCTTGTTTACCTTGTTATATACCCAATGGCCCTGCTCCACACAGACATTCAGAGCTCCTCCCTGCTCTAACTGTAAGACTCTGGACCACTGCCATGAAACCCTGATTTCACTTACCTTGCCTAAGGGTGACTTTGAACCTATGTGCCAGGAAGCAAATGATGACAGACCATTGATGCAATGTGACCCTCCACCTGGATGGTTACCTGGTTCCAAAGGTCTCCAGGAATGCCTGAGGACTGACCTAATAACCAGCCGCATTCCTCCTACATTTTCAGTTCATCTTTCTCCCTGAAGCTTTAGACCAAGGTGCAACTTACAAGGAAGGGGCAGCAGCCAAAAGAATCCAGAGACTAAAGTGACTAGAGATGGTGGTAGGTCCCTTCTCAGCCACACTCCTCTCCGCACACGCTAGCCACCCCTACACAACCACTCTCTGGAAAATCCAGACTCTTTCATCTATATTCAAGCCCTAGGACGTCCCGCATACACCTCTGTCACCCAGCCAGGAGGGGCCGGGGGTGGGGGTGGGGGGAGGGTAGTCTATGTTCTTGCAAGCAAGTGCCCGGGGCTAAAATCAGCAGACCCACGTTTTAACTTCATCTTTAACTTCTAACAAAACACAGCACCATCGGACCTCAGACGTGAGGTTGAACCCGGACGACCTCCCAACTCCCAGCTCCGGACGAGGCGCGCTAGAGGCACCGCCCCTGCGCTCGCTCCTCCCAGCTCCAGAAGAGCCGCCCGGGCACTGACTTCAACGGCTGGAGCCCCTCACTCCCCGCGGGGAGGCTGGCCCCGGATCGCTGCAACCCCGCGGTCCTCCATCCGGCCGGCCGCTACCTGGTCCAGCAGCCGGTAGATGCTGATACCCAAGCTCTCCACCAGCAGCTGCCAGTCGGCCCCGGCCAGCGCGGGCTGCTGGAGCTCCGCGCAGGCCTCCCGGAACTGCTCCTCCGAGAAGCCGCCGGCCACAGGCTCCATCCTTCCGCAGCCCCGCAGCGTCCGGCGACAGCAGAGGATGCCGACCGGCTCGGTGTGGGTTCGGGGGCGGAGCGAAAGAGTGGCCCAGCGTGATTGGCAGGAAACAGAAATGTTGGAAGGGAAGGCGGGACTTACGGGGAGAAATCGAAGGCGAGGCGGAGCCAGGGAGGGGCGGGCCTAGAGAAGTGGGCGGAGCTGAGCAAGAGATGAGAAGATGGAAAAGAAGTAAAATGAGGAAAATTGGACTTGTTCTGGGAAAAGATGAATGGGCTAAGGAAGTGGGAAGGCCCCTTTACGGACAGGAGGAAGAAGGAAGACACGAATGTCATCGCAGTAGTCCATCCCATACTCTTCCCCACCCCCATACCCTCCAAACCTGCTTGGGTGTCTCTTCTTTACCTTCTCTGAAGAAAATCGAAAAGGTCTCAGCAGTTTGGTAGACTTGCGAGGTGAGATGAACAACGCAGAAATGCTCGACAATCTTAGGGGTCGGATGCTAGAACTGTATTTCAATCTAATTTCTATTGTTTTGTTATGAAGTTTTTACACATTATTCTGAGAAGGGTTTCATGAGATTCGCCAGAAGGCCCGTGAGACCCATTGCACCAAAAGGATTAAGAAACTTAATCTATAATGGATCCATCAAGAATTTCTGCAGCTTGCATAATTTAGATCTTTTGCAACTCGAAGATGTTTTGTTCCCTCAGGTCCCTTGGGTATTACTATTTTTCTCACCACCAGACTGTACTTGGCTTTGAATAAAGCAGGTAGTTTAAACATCAAAACAATGTAATACCACGTGAGCACCAATAAATTCTGGATATACATGTTGCCTAATCTGTAAAATGCTGTAAGAATTGTGCAACTCGTTAAAATCAAGGAGACAACTGCATGAAATAAACATAGAACGTGGGTGCACGGTATCTATCAAAGTAAATGTTCAATAAATAATACAATAAATGTTCAAAAACCACTTGTTAAGTACTACATTAAAATATTTCTCCTGTACTCCAAAGAAAGACTTAAAGTTGATGGCAAATTCTATGCTTTTGCCAATTTCCAAGAAGAGAAATTAGGTCTGATTTCGCAGCCTAGTTAAATTACTGCTTTATTCAATACAATGCTGGGTTTGTTTTGTTTTATGAGGGTGGGAGGAGAGATATTGTATTTCCTTAGACTAAATGCACAAGAGATTAGATACATACTTTCCTACTGTTTTTATAACGACTTTTAAGTTCTCTCATCTTTTTAGAACTATATTTTAAACTAAAACGCAATTGCTTAAAAAGCAATTTCATCAAAAATCATTGGTGATGAAGTGTTTTCAAGTATCTTCAAGGAATCCCATTATAAAGATGTGTTTTAATGAAACTGCACCTTTATCACGATAAAGCAATAAAGACAAGTATGAGAGCATAAATGGCTTTAAGCAAGATATAAGATATATAAGGCAGGAATCTTAATTTGTATTCATTGCATGTGTTTAACAGTGTGTTTACCTACTAAACTCAGAAGGTAAAGACCTATATACTTGGGTATGTTGAAATTTACAGCCATGTTTATTTTATTGCAGTTCATGAAGGAAAGAATCATATTAGGAAATAGTTTTTATTTTATGCAATAGTTTAGAAATGTCTTAGAAAGGGGTCTAAAAAAACCTGTTCTCCTTCAGGGCTTGCCTATTAGTAGACCAGCCTGTTTTCTTTGTGAAAAACAGTCTGTGAAGAAACTTACAGCAACATAGCAGCTAAAGCTGAGGCTCCTGGCCTCAAACATAGAAATTGTGGACAAAATGTACCAAAAATAGTTTAAGCTGAAAATAAAGAAAGGGTAATCTGGTAATCAGTCCAGATTTTTTGCAATTTACATTCACATAGTTAGGTTAAAAAAAACAACAACAGTATAATTAATATGTAGATAGAAAAGAAGCAAAAGTGACAAAATACAAACAACTAATGAATTTAAGTGAAGGGTCAGTACATTTTTATTGTTCTGTTCCTTCAAATTTTCTGCATATTTGAAATTATTCAAACTAAATATTTCAAGGAAACCCAGCATTATCTGTTTATAGGAGACAGAACTAAAATATAATTACTCAGAAAATGTAGAGGTAAATGTATGGAAAATATACACAAGTAAACCAGAAACAAAAGAAAGCTGGTGTGGCTATAAAAATATCAGACAAAATAGACTTTAAGGCAAGAAAAAAATGAACAGACAGAAATTCATGAATTCATGATACAGGACACAACTTTTCAGAGATTCTCAGTCCTTTATATTAATTCACAACTTAATTTCAAATATGTAAGGCAAAAATTGTCATCATTACAAGGAGAAATCAGCAAACTCACAATCATAGAACATTTTAGGTCTCTTTTCCAGGAAATGGATTGATCAAGCAAAAGATTGATGAAGATATAAAAGACATCAGCATATAATTTATATGCTTGATCTAAAGGACATATATAGAACCCCATACCCAATGAATAGAACACACATATTATTTGCAAACTTTCATAAAACATTCGTTAGACTTGATGATCCTGTAAGTCACAAAGGATATTTTCAACAAACATGAAAAAATTTATATTATTCTCTGATGACAAGGCAAAAACAAAAGAAAGAGAAAAAGATACAAAAGTAGCCAATGCTGCACCACATATATTTGAAAACTAAATGATAAGCAAAGCAAATTCACACTTACTCCAGGAACCTAGCCAGCAATTAATTCCCTGCATTCAATTCCATTCTGCTTAAAATACCTAGAAAGTTCTTCTGCACTTATTTCTGATTAATGCCATATTCATGGATTAGGTAGGATACTTACCATTTTAACAATGACCATTCCTATAAATCTAAGCTGTAAGTCCAATGAGATTTCAATAAAAGTCCTTAATGATGTTCAAAAAACTTGATACACCAATTCTAAAACTCGCAGGAAAGTTATATGGATGAAGCAGTTTGAAAAAGTAGGAAAGGAATTATTAAAAGTGGGGGTGGGGGGAAGAAACCTGCCCTATCAAATATTAGAGATTATAATTTAAAAAGTAGTTTAATATTGACCCAAGTCTAGAAAAAACATAACAATAAAACAATGAAACAGCTTTCCATCTAACAAATCCACATGTATATTGAAACTTAGCATGTAAGAAAGGTCAATTGAAAAAATGATGTTGAAATGACTATCCTTACACAAAAATGAGATTCCTATATCACATCATACACAAATACAAATTTCAGGTGTATAAAAGAGCTAATTGTGTTAAGCAAAATGCTGGAATTTTTAGAAGATATTATAATATAATCGTAAACTTTTATGACCTAAGAATTAAAACGAAAAGACTTAAAAACTTAAAACAGCACAAACCATAAAAGAACAGATTAGTTGGGGATGCCAGGATGGTTCAGCGGTTGAGCGCTTGAGCACTTGCCTTGCAGTTGCGAAGTCCAGAGCTCAATTTCCATCCGGCACTTGCAGATCACTATGCTGAAGTGTGGCTCAACAGTTATCACTGGGATGGCATGGTGGTGAACATTAGGTTCCTGCCCCATGCATCCCCACATCCACCCGTGTGGAATGAAAATATGTCACAACTGATGATGTACAACTATGGAAACTGCTCTGGGCTCTCCTCTCTCTCTCTCTCTCACGTTCTCTCAAACAAGAAAATAAATCTTAAAAAATAAAAAAGAATCTACTTGTGGATCATGGATAATAATAAACCTTAAAAATACTGTTAAATGAAGAAAATAAGTTGCAGAAGGATGTAGGATATTTTATGGTGTTTGTGGACTCTACATATATACCCTGAAAACTTAAAACTGTGAATGGGAAGGAGTCATATTAACTTCAACAGTAGCTGTAGCATTTTTTTTTTTTTTAATGGTGAAGCAAGTAAGGCACAATATTAATGTCTAGGCTGGGTGGTGGGTTCATGTATGTTACACTATGCTCTTTTTTTCTGTATATTTGTAATTTAAACAACGTAATTCTAATAAAGTTATAATACTATAATTATCATTAAAAATAGCAGAAGTAAAAGAAAAACATCATTCTGGAATACCTTGAAAAGTGAATGAATGAATACATGAATGTTCACAAATGCCTAACTTTGCACAGAAAACATACATAAGTAGATTGCCCATTGTGATTAATCAGTGTTTCCTTTTTTTCTTTTAATTGGGGTACTAAAAGCATATCTGTTCTTATTTACCAGTAAAAGCTATTAGGCACCAAGCAACTGAAAAGTGAATGAAATACATGGTATCATAAATAAAACAGCTGAGGGGTAAAGATCAGAACTTCTCACTTTTCCTAGGGATGTTCTTCATAGTACAGAACTAAATTGCTCTGTGGATTACCATGATAGAATTATGGTCCCCAAAATTAGCATTGCAATCTGAGTTCTAGTCATTTTCAGAGCCATCCAAATCACTTTCATTTTTAGAAGCTGATCGCTCAACAGTGATATAAAAATGATATTATCTATCTCAAAGATTTGCTGAGAGGAATAAAAACAAACACTCTGTGAAGTGAAAGTGAACACTTATGGAATGTATTATCTTAATAGACATCTATTGTGCAGCTGAGTTGATTTTAATTTGATTCTTGTGGCCATCCTAATCTGTTCAGTTCTATTCCATTTAAATTGTACTGCTGAAAGTCTGCTCATTAGAATGCTTACAAGTTTTATCTTGCTTGAAAATTAAAGGTGCAAAAGAGGGTGACTTAGTTGTTATTGGGCTCCAAAGCTCATAAAATAATAACCTGTAAATTGGTGAATAATCTAAGTCTGTGGAGTATTTGTTATGAACCAGAAATCATGCTAAGTGTTTTCATTTAACTCTCACAATGCCACTCTGAAATCAGGTTTATTATAATCTCCAGATTTTACATGAAGAAACTGAAGTTGGGAGAATTGAAGTCACTTGTTTAAAGTCACATGTGTAGGTCAAAGGTGGAGCTGAGGTGTAGAAGCCAGTTCTATTAGATGCCAGAGCTTGCTTGCTCATGTCCTGGTCACTTATAACTGATGCAGTATCTATAGACATGAGGCTGTGGACCTGATTATATCTGTAAAGGTTTTTACTGCTAAAAGATTTTTATAAACGATTATAGACATAAAACTATAAAATTTAATCCTGAAAAAGGATTGTTATGGCATTCAGTTTATTTTCTTCATTATTTATTCATATACTTGTTTGTTTGATAAATATTTATTAGCCATTGATCAATATTTATCGAACAAGTGATTACATTAATAGAAAAAGAATAAAGGCAGTATTTGAATCTTTCTTAATATGAGACTTTATGCTTTATTGCCGTAACAGCTATTGTAGGGTACAAAGATGAATCAGATACAAATTCTCACTCGTAGCTAGCCACCCACATGAACACAATTAGAGAAATGATTTTATGCATGTTTTATGTTATCTAATCTGCCACTTTTATAGATGAGAAATTTGAGGCACAAAGGGGTAATACCTTGGATAACTTATTCAGTTAGTCAAACCATGTTGTCACACATCTATAAAGACCAAGGGTCCCTTGTGTATTTCACCTGCTAATAAAAATAAACTAAGACATGGAAATCTGGTGTTAGGAAAGATGAATTTATAGTTTTGCCTGTTGAGACACATGTGAACTTTATTAACTGAAATTGACAGTTCAGAAAACTGAGTTTGTTTGGATCTTGGAAGGGATCAGAAAATAAAGTCATCATCCACCTTCCTTCCAGTAAGGGGATCCCAGAGCGAGCTGGAAGTATTGTGTTACAAGTCCCTTCCGCTGCCCTGACTAATCACGGCAGGGGATCTGAGTTCAGCGACGGGGCGTTTCAGACCAAGCGGCTAAGATTTCCCCTGGGCTGTGCTCGCAGACTACAGAGCTGCTCTCATATTCATCAGCATAAATATCAGCGTCTTTTTTTTTTTTCTGTACACCTGGAATCCTGTCTTACAGTGGAGGTCTCAAGTTTGGACCCGAAGCCAGGCTGTCTTTCTCTGGGAATGCAGACTATGCCCCCTTGTGACTTTAGCTGACTTAATTTAGACCAGTTCCAGCTGGAAAAGGGATTCACTTGGGTCCCCTTGACTCACTGTCTCACTAGGGTTGTATGTTTATGAGGACAAATCAGATTTCTTTGGAAGTTGGAAAACCTTACAGTGATACTCCTCTCTTTCCTTCACACCCTATATTTGCCGTTTCTACTGCTCACATAGCTTGAATTTGTTCACTTCTTTCTGTCTGCACTGCCCACCTTAGCCAAAGCCCCCAGGGGACTCCCTGCCTGCCCAGTGGCCTTCTAACTGGGTTGGGGTCCCTGCTGGAGCCCCATCTCCACCCAGACACAGAGAGCTGTTTTAGAACATAAACGGCTGAGTTGTTCCTGTCACTCCCCTCCTTAGAATACTAGTCCACAGGCTTCACAGTGCATGAAATATCACCCAAACTTCTCACGTTGGCCTGCAAAGTCCTGTGCTGTCTGACTGGCCCCTCCCACATGTCCATCTGCATCTTCTCCACTCTGCCCTCACTCACCAGGCTCCAGGCTGTTTCTCTGTGGTTTCTGGGCTGTGTTCAGCATTTCCTCGCCTTGGAAACTGCCCTCACTGTTTTCTCTGCTTCAACTGCTGTCCCCACACTCTTCACTCATTCTCATCCTTCAGGTATCAGCCTGAATCCTCCTTCTACAGACTCTTCTCCCCTAGCCTCTTTTATTGGTAACTCAGCCTTTTGTTTGTTTCTTTTCTTTTTTTTTTTTTGCCGGTATAAAGTTTCTTGTCAGTGGTGATTGGACCTGTGCTCCTGTGGGACAGGAGGAAAATAAACAAAAATGTGGATTGCTTTCCAGCACTGATCTCGATCTGGAACTAGTGGAGCACGTGTCTCCTCCATCAGAGTTCAAGTTCAATAGCAAAGGCCGGGCGTCTGTTCCTCTCACCCGTCTCCTTAATGACTAACACACGTCTGCACATAAATATCTGCTGAGTGAATCAGTGTAAGAATTCTGCTGCTCTTCATAGGAGGGCTGTCCAGAAAGTATCCAGCCATGCAATATGAAAAATAGAGGCATTTATGACTCTATTATATGACTCTGATTTTTTTTAGACAGACCTTGTATATATATATACACGAATTATATGTATATGTATAGATATATATACGAGTATGTGTATGTATGTATGCATATATATGTGCCAAAAACGTATACATATTTTAAAGAAAAAAGCTGTATTAAAATTATAATACTAAATACATACTGATAACAAAAGATGACTACAAGTCACAACTGACTTATGCAATTACAAGACACTTCTGATTATAGTAAGCTACTGCTTCAGCAAAGTGTCCACTTGTATCACTGTGTATGATGTTTCAATTTACCGTGCATCTCAAACTTATCACAAATGCGTGCAATCATTAGATGTGTTGAAGATTCTGTTGCATACTCATGTCTCCACTGTTGTACTTCCATAATAGTCTCAAATTTTAAATACCACTTCAAAATGGTCTTGTTTTTCTTGAATGACAACCATGCTTCCACCATTTCCTTTACTGTCCTGCCTGTCACATGGTGATGCTAGCATTTATTTGATTAATGCTATCTTTTGAGCAAGGGTCATACTACACATTGCTACTGTAATTCAATTCAACTTCAAAAAGCAGTATATAGATAACATCTCTTAAAATGTGTACACATTTTTTGGCACTCCCAGTATATTTTTTGTTGTTATTCCATTAGGTTTTAAGTTGTTCTCAATTTTTTACATAGACAATCATATTGTCAAGGGAAATTTTTAAAAAAGGTAAATTCACTATAGCTTCTCCAATAGCTGCACCAATTATCTTCCTTTCCCAGGTTATTATATGGGCTGAAACAGCAGTTTTCCATGTGTCTGAGGAAGCGTCTCTGTCTCCATCATGGGAGGGGGCGTGAACTAGCAGGTTGTGCTCTAGAACTCCAGTCCTTGCTGCACCAACAGGAGCAAAGAAGCTTTCATTGGTTTTCTACACGGTGACTCTACAAAATAATTTATGAGGGGAAAGGGTTCTATAGCTAAAAATAAACTTGAAAATCACTGGGCTAGAACTTCTAGGATAATGTAAACAGTGGTATCGCAGCCACCCTTGTCTTTCTTAAAAATACCATGTATTGATCGTTTAATATGAGTAGGAGGAATGATGCTCAGTACGTAAAGGGACATTTTTCACCACTAACTCTGTGAGTTGTATATCAATATTTCCATTTAATGGGTGGTTTAAAAAAAAAACCCCGGGGGAAGCCAGGATGGCTCAGTGGGTTAAGCGCTCACTTTGCAGCTCCGGGGACCGAGGATCGAATCCCGGCCCCGGCCCATGCGGAACCATATGCTGAACTGGGGAGTGCCCCCAGTTCAGTTCTCTCTCTGTCTCTGTCTCTGTATCTCTCTCTCTCTCTGTCAAAAGTAAATAAATAAAACTTCAAAAAAAATTATAAAAAACAAAACAAAAAGCCTAAGTGACATATACATAAATACACAGAAAATAGACATTGCAAAGAGGTTTCAAATCCAGATTTTCCTAATCCTAGCCATTTCTCATAACTAATAAGGCCATATATGAGGAGACTTTAACATACTTTTTTCTCCTTTAGTAATTTAAAGGTGGACAAATCATATTTTCCTTAAAATGGCCACAACAAGATCTCTCATCCCACATAATGTCTTGTGAAGTGAGTTTCACACTCATGCCACCAAGAAATAGAGTCTGTGTCTTCACCTTGAATCAGAGCTGACCACATCGGAACTGATGATCTACAACCTCCAAGACCAGGTCCTAGAAGACAGTGGCGCTTCCTGTTTCTCTTGGCACCCAGGCACCATGACACAAGGAAGCCCAAGCAGCCTGGGAAGAAGAACCCCCCCCGGGAGGAGCTGAGGCCCCCGGCCCACAGCCCTGGCTGAGCTCCAGCTGTCGTTCCACGGTAATTTGCCAGCCGTGTCAGTGAGTCGTCTTGAAAGTACTATAGATCCTTGGCCGCCCCAGCTGACACTGCATGGAGCAGAGATGAGCCGGCCTCACTGAGCCCTGTCTAAATTGCTAATTCACAAGCAAAATAAATAATGGTTGCTGTCTGAAGCCACTAAGATTTGGGGTGGTTTGTTATGCAGCAATAGAGAACTAAGCCAGAAAACATACCTCCTATGTGCCTATCTCACAAAAGAAAAATAAGTAAAAATTAAAAAAAAAGGAAAGAAAATTTTACTAATGGTTATGTTTTTCAATACACATATCAAGAACAGAACAATTATTACCAGTTTCCCCTGTGTAAAATAAAATTAATAAATTAAATACTGTCTCTCACTCACCTCTGCTATTTCCTGGGTTTGCTTTTATTATTTTGGAGTAATCATTATTGTGGCTTACAATATACATCTTCTCTGTCAAGAATCGTATTTTTACATTTGCAGAATGTTTTAAAAGCATGATTTCATTGCTACGTTGAGTCCTTATCAACTATCTCTTCACTGTTCTTGAGTTCTTAATTTTTATTTATCTTCAAAATTCCATACATGTTCAGGGTTGGTATTTACCACATTATTCTGTGTACCTGTATCAGATGATGCTTTTGTCTAAAATTGTTAGACCCAAAATTGGGGGTTGTCTTATACATGGGAGTAGCCCATGTATTCATTTCTTAATGTTGGGTTAGAAAAGAAGGAGTTGTCTTATACATGCGGATGTCTTATACGGTAGCTCTCGGGAGACTAGCTTGATAGTGTGCTTCTCTAGAATACATACTGGTTTTCTTTTAAAAACCTCAACTCTTATAGAAAGTTTGACTTCTCTTTTATAGTCAAGAATTTTACCTGGACCTACTTAGACATGTGTTTCATTCATTTTCAGTAAATCTTTTTAAAACTCCAAACTCAAATATTTCTTTCATGCCACAATTTCTTCTCCTGTTGCTTTGATATTTGCTTGTGCCCACTTGGCCTCATTTCCTATTCTGGAATTTCTACTCTACACAGGCTACACCTTTTGGACTCCTTACTTCTTACTCTTTTCTCTTACTATTCTCAATAATTAATTATTTTCCCATGAGTCTTGAGAGAATTCTCTTCAGCTTCACTAACTGTTTTTTCAGGATAATACAGATCAGTCATCTATTCATTGGGAGTTTATGGCAAATGTAGTTCTATGCTTTTTGCTTATGATAGATGTATTCTTATGCAAGATAGTAGTCTTGCAGGATATGGAAAAAGGCAGGAGAAATACTTGCCAATATTGTACATTGTGATCTTGAGTACTGATGTATCATTTTTAGTGCCTGATATTAATTACAGAGTATTATCAATGTTGGTTCTAGCTTCTGACATATCTTCATGGAGAATATGGGACAGAAGAGAAAAAAATTTTTTCAATTACAATTAACATTCAGTATTATTTTATATTAGTTTCAGGTGTACAACATAGTGGTTAGGCATTTATATAATTTAAGAAGTGATCTCCCTGATTAATCTAGTACCCACATGGCACTAATGCACTATATATAGTTATTACAATATTACTGACTGTATTCTCTGTACTATACTTTACAGTCCCTTGACTATTTTGCAACTGCCAATTTGTATTTTTAATCCTGTCACCCCACTAACCCCCTTCCCCTCTGGTACCCATCCAGTTTATTTTCTATATCTATGAATCTGTTGCTGTTTTGTTTATGTGTTATTTTGTTCTTTAGATTCCACACATAAGTGAGATTATATGGTATTTGTTTTTCTCTGTCTGACTTATTTCATTTAACATAATACCCTCTAGGTTCATCCACGTTGTCGTGAATGGTAAGATTTCATTATTTTTTATAGCCATGTAATATTCCATTGTCTATATATACCACATCTTTTATTTATCCAATCATCTATTGGTGGGCACTTAGGTTGTTCAGAAGAGGAAAACAACAACAACAACATAGCAATAAAGAGAAGCTGAAAGCAGACTAAATGTGCACTTTATAAATACATAGACATTATGGGACATCCTTGCACTGGAAGACCATGTAACCTTTTCGGTTGGTCCGTTTATGGACATAGAAGGATGTTTGCCATATATGGGTAGTGCTAAAAGCAACCTCGTGAAAACTATATACAGCATGATCCTATTTTTGTAAGAGAAAAACCTATTATGTAGAGAAAATCGAAGATAGAGCGAAGTGTTGATGGTTCTAGTGAAAGGGGAGTTAACATTGTTTTTACGTCCTACTTAATATCTATCTATAATATCTAAGTTTTACATTATGATAAGAGTTTTCTGGTATCATTAAAAAGGAAGAAGGAAGATACCAAGACTCCTTAAAGTGGTAATTTGTGTGTTATAGCTTTTCGTCACAGACTGGGGGAAATTGTAATATTTTTGTTCAAAATGGTTAAATTTGCTAATTTAATACAGATGTGCAGTCAGTAGAGGGCACAGAGTAGAGATAGGAGGAAATGAAGGGGAAAAGTTGGTGTGTAATTGGGTTGAAAGGTTTCATAACATAAAGGTTGTTTTGATTTCCTATTCACACATTTATCCAAGAAAATTTCAAAAAGATCATAGACACATAATTGTGGTTTGGCTATCACTTACATTGAAAAATGCTTGGCCTTATGTTATCTGGAGAGTGAAAACTTTTACTGGGTAAAGAAAATTAAAAATAATCAAGCGCCTATTTTATGCCAGGCACTGACATACACTTTATGCAGTCTCTTATGTAGGTGTATTTTGATGAGTTTCATCAGACATTATAGGCAGATCAACATAGCCTTGATAAGGCTTTGACTAAAGAAAATGTCCACAAAGTTTAAAGATAATGACAAAATCTCACAGCTATGGATCACTTTATAATATAAATGCTTTCAAATTTATTATTTCATTTCATAAACTATCCTACAAAATAGATTCTTTTTTTAATGATGAAGAAACAAACAGGCTAAGTGGTTTATGAAGTGAGGCAGTTAGAAATTCTCTCATTCAGGCCTGTGTGTCTGAACATACTGATTTCACTATGTTCTCTAATAATCTAGAAACTTCAGATATAAAGAATAGGTTGGCCCCACTAAAGAGCCACACAATATGAGTACTAGTTAATACTAATACAAATCAAAGAGTCTGGATCCTCCATTTTTTGTACAGGATTTGGCATTACAATTCACATCTCTGGTTCCTGGATTAATTAATCTAAATTTGGTGGTTTCCAAATGCCAGTTTGTAAAGATGCACTCAAATGTGAAAAATAAAAGCACATGGTGAGATTATATGCTGGTTTTTGTTTGTTTGTTTGTTTTTATCTTAAAGAACTGTCTCTTTTTTTTTTTTTGACAGAGAGAGAAAGAGAGATAGAGACAGAGAGAGAACTGAACTGGGGGAGCTCCCAGTTCAGCATATTGTTCCGCATGGGCCGGGGCCAGGATTCGATCCTCGGTCCCCAGCGCTGCAAAGTGAGTGCTTTAACCTACTGAGCCATTCCGGCTTCCCCAAGAACTGTCTCTTAAGAAACACTCATGGTTGTGGATGATGGTGGTCTTTTTTTTAACATTTGTTTAGCAAAACAAAAAATAGAAATCCCTTGTCAATCTGCCCCCATGCCCCACCCTATTTTACTTTTTTCTGACCTGAGTCCCCAGGGAAACATGGTTTTTGCTCAACAACGAGCAACCCTAGACTCTCTGGCTGCCAGAAGCTTCTCAACAAAGCCCTCCGTGAGCTCTTCACATAAGCTAGTAAACAGGTGCACCCATATTGCAAGTTCTCCAACATTCTCAAACAGAAAAATTTTAGTGGCTAATGAGCCTGCAAATTTCCTCAAACCTCAGTGTTTTTACAAACAAATCCTGGTAATCTGTTTAGAAACTTTTTTAAAGAAATTGTAAGAAAAACAATTGGAATAGAATAGGCTTATTTCCAATTTGCATTAAAACAAATTGTCTCTTGGGGGCAGGGGTGGGGGAGCCCTGTTTATCAATTTAACCATGTGTTACTTTTAAAATAGGTACACAGAATTTGTTATTTTAAATCATCTATCACCTCTTTCAGATGAACCATCCCCAAACCCTATATTAAAAGGAAATTACTACTTTAAGCTTAGAGAGAGGATTACGAAGTATAAAGGACATTGGAAAATACAGATTAGCTTTGATGCTTTGAAAGAGTAACAGAATAATTTAGATTGGCTATTTGAGATGGTCAGAAACTGTGAAGAAAATAGAAATAAGTGAGTCACTTGACCTATTCCGACTTCAGTGTTGTCAAGTCTAAAATAAAAGAGCTAGATTAGATAGTTTCTAAGCCCTCTGGCAACCCCAAAAGTACACGGGAATAGGACTTTGGGACTCATTCGCATAGAATTTTTCAGTTTGTGACTACCTTTGCAACTGACATGTTCAGAGAAAGAAATGGTTAAGGGGAGAGCCCCAGCCAGATGTAGCTGCAGGAGCGAGAGCCTGCCACCCACAAGGGCCCCTGCCGTGTAACAGGCACCCTTCCCAGCTGAACTCAATTTGGAAAAAGGAGAGAAGGGAGGTACAGAAACGCCCATCTCAGGGCTGGGAGAATGCAGAGGCAACAGTGATGGCATGCCCAGATTGTAAACGGAAGTCAAGAGAGAGAGAGAGAGAGAGAGAGAGAGCTCCTTGAAGGAAATAAATAACTGAAGAAGGATTCCAGAGGGTGTATTCAAGGGGGGGAAAAATCACCTTTACAAAAAGTAGATAAGGTATCCCCTACAAACAGTGAATTTTGAGCTGTTGCAGATGTAAAACCTGCTAATTTCCTATCACCTCTGTTAAAGGTTAGGAAACAAGGAAGCACCCATCACAGCACAGAGCAGAAAAGAACCAGGACATAAACAAGCTGCAAAGGGTGGGATTGGCAGCCCCCTGAGAACACACACATCAGGTAGGCCAGCTCCCTGGAGCCTGTCTGAGTCTTTCTCAGGCCCCCACGGAGGTATAACTGCCGGAGGGAGTAGAACACTGGTCCTATAGGATATCCCAGTTGTGTGGCATTATGATCGAGAGAACTGTTTGATATTAATATTGTGTTGTTCTCATTCTGTATTACAGATTCAATCGTTTCAACAAAGTTTTTGTAATTATAATACGAGCTTGTCTAACCGGCAGCCCACGGGCGACATGAGGCACAGAACGCCTTTGAATGTGGCCCAATACATTCATAAACTTTCTTAAAACATTATGAGATGTTTTGTGATTCTTTTTTTTTAACCTCATCAACTATCCTTAATTGTAGTGTATTTTTTTGTGTGGCCCAGAGATGCTGCTAAACCTCCTTCAATGAAGAGGCCAGCCAGCCCCCTACAATAAAGAATCATGCATGTACAGTGGAGTAGTATTCAGCCATAAAAAGAAAGCAATCCTGCCATTTCCAACAGCATGGATGGACTTTGAGGGCAAGGTAGTGGGTGAGATAAGTCAGAGAAAAACAAATGTGATCTCACTTACATGTGGCACCTACAAACAAAGAAACAACAAACAAAAAATCACACCTGGGATGCAGGGAATAGATGAGCTGCTGCCAGAGGCAGGGGGTGGGGGATGGGCGGCATGGAGGAAGGCGAGAAGAAGGGGACAAAAGGTACAAACTTTTAGTTGTAAAACAAATAGGTCCTGGGATGTAATACACAGTAAGGTTACTATACGTAATGCTGTAGCGAATATTAGAAAGAAGCGAAGAGAGGAGGAATTTGGAGAGAGGACTGTAGGGACTTATCTGCTCTGCTGGATCCACTCTGAACTAGGTACTTACAGAGGCATCTGCTGCATCAGCTTCTCCTTGTGGGCTGAGTGGCGGGGAGGGGAGGAAGGGAGCGCTCCATGAGACAGGAGCACACCCTTCTGGCAGCCTCGAGGGAGCCCAGTTGCTTCGGCAAAACCTGACCAAATTCTCCATCCCAAAGCCTTGTAGGGACAGCAGGCCCTGCTTCCTGTTCCCAGAGAGGCTCCCCGCCCCTTGGGCTTTCCTCTCAGTCTGCCCCAAAGTTGACCACTCCCGTGTCCTGTCACATAACACTGTGAACTGAGGTCTGGGACTTACGTCATGTCTCATGTCGTGTCCGTCACAGCAGAGCAAGGCTCCACAAGTGGGAATTCTGGCCCCCCGCTGCTTGCCTTCCAAATTCAATTCGCCATTTATCACTTTATCGACCATCTCAGACACCTCACTCCTCAGTGCATTGGCTCTGGATCGGCAAGAGTGGAAATGAGTGTGTGAACCCCGCAAAGCTGCGATTTCTGGTTGCAAGTGAAGAGAAACCTTTGCACTGCAGTCATTCTCTGTGACTCTTCACAGGGAAATAGATGAATATCCACAGTAAGAGGTCAATGGCTTTGTTGACAGATGCTGTTCTGGGAATTTTTTTTTTTTTTTTAAAGAGGCTTCCTACAGCTGTCCTGGTAGCTTGAGCAGTACAGTGTTAGCTATTTCCCCAAGTTGTCTTGTCTAAGTTTTCTGATACTCAGAGCCCAAATAGGATTTTTAAAAATAGAATAAAAGGAAAGAATACTAAAAGCTCTACCAACAGGACCCTGAGAACTGACAGATGGCACTCTGAGAGGTTGGAAAGGCCACAAAGAGAAAAGAAGATTGAAACCCAAGTTTCCTGACTTTCAGTTCATGGCTGTTTGCATTGCACAACCAGAGCGGAGAGTGAGAAATGGTCATTTTGTTGTGGAAGTGATCCAAAACCTTACTTTGTGACCCTGGGGGCGGGGGTTGGGGGGGTGGGAGAAGGGTTGGGAAATCAAGTTATATCAGTGCTGTATAGAAAAACTTCCAACCTAAGTTTAACAGAGAAATAAACAGCAAGAAAGAAGTCCAGGGGGAGAGGTTCCCATCAAATTGGAGGTCATCCAAAGTTATCAACGGCAGATTTACTGGCCAGGTGCAAATGGCCAGTTGGAGTTCAAAGTGGACTTGATGCCTCTCAGTGTACGTGATGGAAGAAACATCGCGTTCTCGTTCTGTGGTCATGCTCTGTCTTGGGATAATTAGTTTTAGCAAGTTTACAACTGCTTTTTACCAAGACAATAATACAGAGTTCCTGTATAGTTTATTTAAGTAAACAAGAAGGAGAAAGCAAGTACCATTGCCTTTGTGAGCAAGGCTTTAAATTTTTTATGTATAAAAGAAAGCAAGAGATCTGTTCTCCACATTGACACAATAAAAATGAGTTCACAAGATAAATAGTTCTATTTTGAACTCTGTTTAATGGGGCTATGGTTCCTTTCCCACTACCCACCCACGCTGTGGACATCAAAGACTTTCTGAGTATATAAAAATGCTTTCAGTTTCTTGAACTGGTCCTATTCTCAATCCGTGAACCACTACAGACATTCTGTGGAAAGGCAATTTCATGTTTTTACTGACAAAACAATCATTTCAAAACCCAAAAGTTTATTTTGGGGTGAGTAGAAACTCCTTATGAGTAACAGAAAGTATTCACGTAATCAGAACACAGAAACAGTATTGCATCGGGGTTAGAAGGTACACTTAGGAGTCAAACAGGCTTTGGTTCTGGTCCTGCGCTCCACCATTTTCCAAATGGTCATGTCCCAAGGCAGGTCCTTGAATCTCTTTGCTTATACTATATAATGGAATTATCTGGCACCTACCTCTTGTACTATTTGTGAGTATTCAATAAAATAATAAATCTATAAGAGGCATATAGCATAAAGTAAGTGCTCAAATATTTTAGTTTACTATAAGTTGGCACCTGTGGCTAATGTACATGCTACCCACCACACCATCCAAAAAATACTGATAAAATGAATAACTGACTTGTAAAATAAAACTAAATAATTAATGTACTTAGCACTAAATACCTGAATGCTTTGAAATAATTTGTTTGAATGAGATGAGTTTACAAGTTTATATCTGATTTCTATCTCAAGTCCTTTTTTTTTAAGATTTATTTTACTGATTGAGAGAAGATGAGAGATGAGAGATGAGAGAGGGAGAGAGAGAGAGAGAGAAAGGGGGAGGGCCCAGAGCAGTCTCCATAGTGATACATCATTAGTTGTGACATGGTTTTATTCCACACAGGTGGGCGTGAGGCTGCGTGGGGCGGGAACGAACCAGGGGCCTCCCACGTGAGAGGGGAGAACCTTTACTGCTGAGCCACCCCGGCATTACCAGCTGTGCCATAGTTCAGCAGATGAGACTACACAAGCCAGGGCCCAGCTCGAACCCCAGATCTTGCTATTGAGAGGCAAGCGCTCAACCACTGAGCTATCCCAGCATCCCCTGGAGTCATTTTTTAATTTATTTGTCCATTTATTTGGCAAAGACTTTCTATAAACACATACACAGTTGCTGATATTATCCTTCAGGGATTTATGGGAGGACTTACCAGTCAATGTGATCTTGGTAAACCACAATATGAAGACTTGCTTACATTGCATGAGGCCCAAACCATGACATAACTAAAGAAATCCATACCAGACTGGGACTGCTTCTTTAAAAAACGAAAGCATTAACTCATGGAACAACATAAAATTAGTTCTTGGCTAAGCAAAGGTTGTTTTTCCACATGTGAAGTGCAGACATTTGGAATTTTCTATACTCCTGTACGTGAGTAGTACCTTGGAGTGGTGATTAATGGGAGGAGAGAACATTTCATTCCCACAAAACATCTCTGGGGTGCTTTTTTCACTCTAGACCCTGTATAGAAAGAATAGCATAGCTATGTTCTTGCTTTCGCTGAGTTTAAAATTGAACTTTAAAATTGCAGCAATATATTCTTTGTATATAGTCAGTACAATGAAAGGGTCAAATTGGAATTCCTAAAATATTTATGTTCTGGTCTATGCAAAAAGTTAGCAATCTCAAATCGTGTGTGTGTGTTGCGTGTGTGTGTGCAATTGAGTATAGATGAGGGCTGTCTGGAAAAAATCCAGCCGTTGTCAATGTAATAAGAATGGGGTCATGGCTGGATACTTTCTGGACAGCCCTCATATGTATAGAATAAAGTGAATTTTTTAATTCATTCAGAATTTTAGTAAAAAATTCATTGTGAACTTATGATAGCATCATTTGGCAACTCAGACAGCACTTCACAAATGAGCAGTCCGATAGTAATGCCACTTTCTCTAGTATTTATTTGCCTCTGCACTGGAGACGTGAATACCTATGCTAACCAAATTAAATGCATAACCTCGACCCACACCTGCTTTTTGCCCTGGCCTTCTATTTCTGCTGACTGTATCACTAAGCTTTAAGACCTTACAAATCCCTCTTCCTTGATCATCTCCCCTCATGATAGTCATTGCCAAGTTGTGCAGGTTCTAGTGCCCATTGTAGTGACATACCACCTGCCCGAATTTCCCAGGATCAGGCCCCCAGCGCCTCTCCTCTGGACAATCACAAATCCTGCCTAACTGGTATCGTCCAGTTACCTGTTCTCACCTTCCCCGCTTTGACTTTCTCCTCAGGGCATCCCAACACTCTAAATTCAGGCTACTTTTGATAATGCATAGAGCTGACCATGTCATCTCACTCAAAAACCACCGTGCTTTCAAAATAAAGTTCAAACTCAACCTATCCTGAGACTACAATCTCACAAACTTGTTCAACCATGCAATCACGCAAAACTACGTATGTCTTTTATAAGTGTGATGTCCGTGCTGTCTACTGACAAATACAAAGCCTATGGCACCACAACACATTATAAGACATCCACCTTTAAGCTCCTTGCTTATTGACCAATTTATAAACTTTTAAAAACACATTATGAGATTTTTTTGATGATTTTTTTTTTTTAAGCTCATTAGCTGTTGTTAGTGTTAGTGTATTGTACGTGTGGCCCAAGGCAATTCTTCTTCTTCCCAGTGTAGCCCAGGGACGCTAGAATGTTGGACAACCTAGGAAACCATTTCTTACTTGGGCTGCTCGGCTTGTCCCATGCGTTCAAAAATCCAGCCACGTAGACCAAACCCAGCGCTCTCGGCAGAAGGCGGGCGTTTTTCTGAGCTGTGTTTACATATGGGCCTTCCCATCTAGAATCTAGAATTTGCTTCTCTTCGTCTTTACTTCACAGGTCTGCCATGACGCTTTCCTTCACACCGAGGCTGGAACTGATTTAATCTTCCCCAGGCCTCTCAGAGCAGTTGGCTCCTCCCTTAGCAGTCCTGGACTCTAAGCTTGCGGAGGCGAAGAGTTCTCTTGTTTCCTGGTTTGTTCCTGCTCAGGGAGAGCACAGATTCAGTTGCTGACTCTCACAAGGAGTCCAGTAAGCATCAGTAGAACCAGAATGTTCCTGAAAGCTGAGGAATGGCCTGGTTGATTTCTGAAATGCCCCTGTTGCCCCAGTAGCATCCACAGACTCCACTGATGCCAGGCCTGTGTCTCAGTCTTACCCAAATCTGTGTAGTAACATAGCTTTCCCTCAATACCCAGATGTCTATGCAGCAACAACATGTGGTTCAATCGTCCTGGAAGCAAAAGGTGCCCCTTTTCAGAACGTTTTTCCAAAACTCAACCCCATCAGAAAGGCATTCTGAATCCAAGACCATGGGACATACCAGTAGACTAAAATGAAAATATTCCTAAAGCACTCCTACCACGCTCTCCTCACTTAACAACTGAGTTCTGTTGCTATGGCTAGGTCGTTAAGTGAATTGGTCTGTAAGCAAGGAGCTTAAAGGTGCATGTCTTGTGGAGTGTTGTGGTGCCACAGTAGATAGCATGGACATCACACTTACAAACAAAATATATAGTCTTACATGATTGCAAATGCTTTGTGTAGCGAAAGCTACCCATCAGCAGGAATGAGATAGACTGAGAAAGGGGATTCCCCACCCTGGAAAACTGGTCCTAAGTCCCAGTGGTCATTGAACAAGTAGCTTGTTAAGTGAGGGGTGGCTGTAACTGCTAAGGAACAGAGTCCTCAGAGTACAACACAGGAAAAGAGGCACCTGCACTTGACCCCTGGCATGGCCTCTTTTCCTAGCCGTGGGTTTCATTTCTTGAGCCTGTTGCATTTTAGTTTCCTCATAAGTAAAATTGAAGTACAAGTATTTGAGATCGGGTCTGCACTACAGGTGGTGCATAGGAGGCGCTTGGGAAGCGTTCCGCTGCTCCTTCCCTCTGCTAACTGAGCATGTCTGTGAGTCAACCAAGAATGAAGGTGCCGCAGGCTCTGGAGTTAAATGGGGAAACAGTGACAGCCTCTGCATCTTCATTTCTTTCTCCAAAACATGCAGATAGCAAATACTTCTTGTTGTGAAAATATGAAGGCTGTCCGGAAAAAAAAAAAAATGGAGCCATTGTCAATATCATGAGAACGGTTACATATCTGGATACTTTCCAGGCAGCCTTTTGTATACTCCATGTGCCTTTCACCCAAGCACAGAGCTTAACACCTACGCTTTCCACTATATTTTTTATTATTTGGGAGAGGGTCAGCACAGATGCACCCACCCTGTGCAAATCATTGGAAGACCAGCGGTACCCAACTGGAAGATGGCTGATCAGGTCAGAAGGTACTTGTATATTCTGCTCTATGAATATGGAACAAAGAAAAGCTGACTCTTATAGGATGTCACAGATTATTTGCACTTTCTAGAAAATGTTACAGGTTGACAAGTGGTTCTAAATCTCCAGAACCAGACTGATGTTGAAGCCTAGAAATGATGTGCTGACTAGGGGTGGGTTGGGGTGACACAATTTGCATGCCACTTTAGGAACAGGACAAGTGACATCGTCAGAGGCTAATGGAAGATTACTTCTGTAAAAATGCATAGAAGGGCCCTGTACTGTCGAGTATCAAGAGGTGTAGCAAAGGGATAAGATCATGGTTGTCTCTTCCCTTCCCTTCCCTTCCGGAGAAAAGGCCAGTACGGTGGGCTGTCTACAAGCCCTTGAATACATGGCCCCTAGCCCACTGGGGGAGGCTGACCCTAGTAATATGAACTTTTCTTTGGAAAGTGTCAGCCCAATTTGCTCTAACTCTTTAACTTTGAGCTTCCTCATCTTAAGCCTCCCAAAAATAATGTATATAAGTATTAAAGATTGCACAAGAGGAGATGTATCAGGATCATAGCAATGTTAGCATATATTTAGATTTTGAAACAAGAAAATCAAGACTTCTCATCTGAGGCCAGAATGACAGTTCTTGCTGAAATGAAAGACGATTTACTCAGCTCTTCCTGAGATCCCACGGTGTCATTTGATTTCAATAACTCGGTGTTTTTATGTTTATATGATTTTTCATAGTGTTTAGAACAAAATGGGTATGAGAATGGGACCAGGATGTGCACCTTAAAGATGTATGTTTCCCTTTCTATAGCCACATGGATTTTATGAATTTCTGGTACCTGGAAATTGGCCAGAAAATAGTAAACTCTGTATTTACATCTAAGGCATAACCATTGTTCCTCTTGGTACTATAAGATCTTTCTCTTTAATGTCCTAGATTTCAAAGAAAAGTGTCTTGGGATGGGGTGGGGTAGGGTGGGGAGGGGGGAGCAATAACAATCAGACCTGTTATCCAAAAGGAACACACAAGCACAGATCACTTTCGCAAATGTCCATGATTTTCAGAACACAAATGCAGACACACCCTTAAAAGAAGCCCTGGAAAGGAGAAAACCTGGCCAACTTCCTGCATCGCACTGAATCCAATTGGACTGACTGGTTGATGGCTGAGATCAAAGGCACCAAGCAATTGAGCAGCAGGCTGGACAGGAACTGGCATCTTTGGAGCTGCTGGAAATTAGCCAACTCAACCACACCGAGCAAAAAAGCAAACAGAAAGTAAATATGGGCAAGTAATCAAAGGCATATGGGGTTGCTTTTCACAAAATACTGTTTCCCAAGGAGCCATTTCCAAGTCTTCAACAGCATACGCTCCATGGCAAAATCAGAACATCCCGCTTTTGAACCCAAACACTGAACCTTTGGCTTCTACTGAAGGGAAAAAAGCAAAATCTCTTCTTGATCATGGTCCTCGCCATCTTCCCTGCCCTCTTCCTGTTCTTCAGCCCCTCCCTTAAATAACTTTGTTTCCCGCCTTGTTGCTAAGTAACATGAGTTTTTCAAATTTGGGGGGATTCTCTTGGGAACAGCCAGGGTGCCTCGCTCCGATGTTTATAGGGCCTTTGGTGGAAGGTCGCCTCTGGTCCTCAGAGACGTGGTTTCCCAGTATATGCCTTGCCATCCTCTCATAAAATCACCCCTCTGACTTTAGGAAGAGGGTCCACGCAAGGCACCAAATGCCATTTTCACCATTAATCCTCTCTTTCTTCCTTTACTTCTCTATTACTTGCATGTGACGTAGAAAGAGTTTAGTTTACCTTCCAAATCCCCACCCCCACGCACGTTCCATACCGCACACCCATCTAGAAGCACAGCACAAGGATTACAAGATCTTGTCTGCAGGTTCACGATATTACAGAAGGATAGAATCAGGGTGGGGGTTTTGGATACGGAAAAACCTTGAAAATGAAAGCCTGAGGGAGAATATACAGAGAGAAAAACAAATGAGGATATGCTGTTCACACTTGGTTCCGTTTAAAAAAAATATATATGGATCGCATTCTCGTCCAGGGAAACCTAGAGCAAAGTACAGCATTGAAGGGATTTCCTCTCACCAATTTTTCTCCGGTCCCTTAATTGTGTTTAAGCCTGTTGAGTACTTTGTTCACAGTCCCTAGGGCCGTGATTTGCATCCCCCTCTCTGGGTTGCTGTTGGCCGGAGCTGGCAGCTGTCTCAGTCCGATCCTGACTGGGAAAGGTAAGGATCTTTGCCTTGCTTTTTGAAAGATTGGAGAGAAAAATGTTGAATGCCTACAGAGGGTTGGAGTGAAGGGAGGGGGGCATGGTATACATCTCCTTTGTGCATTGGAAGCTTTCTGAAAAGTTCTCCAAATCTGAAGGGATCTCCTGGAGCCATCTGTTTTTTTATAAATAATAAAAAAAAAAAGAACCAGAAAAATTTACTGTCCCTTCTGAAAGGCTTGCAAAAGGAAGGTTTGCATTGTGGATGCGAGTTGGCATTTGGGGGCAGGTGTCCCTTAAAGAATTCCCAGGGGTGTCTAATATCTTGTAGGCACAGAGTAGAAGAAGAAAGAACATTCAAAGACATCAGGCATAGATCACTGTGGATTCTCTTTGAATTTCAATTTGAAGAGGGAAACATCAGTTACTACTGCATGTGTCCGTGGGTATAATAGTAGGCGTCTATTCTTCAGCTACAATTTCTTCTTCATCACAAAGCTTTCTGCTTCTTTGTACTTATCAACACAGATCACCACTGGTCTGCCTAGACTCTCGAGATGTGCATCTGTGTATCGAGGTAGTGGCGCGACATTTGTGGAGAGGAATTAGGGTGACGATGACCCTTGAAGCCTGAAAGGCTGAAGGAAGCTTTGGTCTTAGAAGTAACAACAGACCTGCCCACACTCCAGGGGCAGCTATACTCGCTGTCCCTCGGAGATTCAGGCCAGGGCTCCCCATGGGAAAGGTGCCTCTGGCTTCTCTCTGGAAGGAGGTTGATTCCTGTGCCTTTGACTTTGGTAATGGGGGAGCATGATCTTCATCAGGATCAGATGATATTCCCACCTTCAGTGGGGCTATTGGACTCTTCTGGGGGAGACGCGGCCTGTGCTAAGAAGTAGAGAGGAATTGCCTCGAAGGCCACAGTTCACAGGTGGGAGGACTGCAGCTCTGAGGAGGAGATTCTCAAGAACCTCCAATTGATGTAGTTTGTGACCCCCGCTCTCACCACCTGCCCGAGGCAAGATTGGCAAATGCTGGAATACCCTGCTCCTAAGGATTCCTTGTCTTCCACACCAAGTGACAGCACTCCTGGATGGTAGCTGTGTCCCTTTATGCACCACCTTTTAAAAGTGTGAGGCCGGATTTATGGTGATGGAAGGGGAGCTGATTCTGGGTGGTGGGCACATAATGCGATGCATGGGTGATGTGATGTGGACTTGTACATCCGGAAACTATCTAATTGTTACCAATCAATGTCACCCCAATAAATTTAACAATAAAGAAAAAAAATGTGTGAGGATGGTTGGTGGTAGCTGAGGCCCTCCAGGTACTCATCCGCTCAGCAGGCTGGGCCTCCCCACTCAGCCAGGCTTCCGCTCTATTGTTCAAAATGAAGAAGCCCTCACTCTGGCTTCCATTCTAGAAGATAAAAAGAGCTCTGCTCCCTCTCCCTTGATAACAAAAGCATCCCGATATTGTTAGCAGACAAGGCTGGAAAGTGCAGGCTCTGGTAGAGCAGAGGTGAGATGCCTGAGAACACCTCAGCCCTCATCCAGCGGTGAGAGAAATGAACACCCAGAGCTAAAGAAGAAAAGCAAATCTCTCTTGAGATGTAGTTTACATTTGTAGACTCACTGTATCATTCCAAAGATGTTACTAAAATTTGCATCGATTGAAAAATAGAGGATGGGTAACTTTTAGCTCCAGAAGTATAGGGACATGCTTATAATAGTCTCCAACTATTATCCACTGCCGCCCCCCACCCCGCCCCCCAAAAAGGCAATCTGGGGCAGTCACATTTCAAATAGCTTGTCTAATAAAGTATAAACCTATAAGGCCATTTGGGGAGAGGACTTGGGAAATAGACCTTTGGTTTTATTGTTTGAGAGGGTGACATGTCAAGCCATAGATGTTTGAATGTTTAAAATACTTTGCTCCTTAAAGTGGGCCAAAGACATGACAGACCTACTACTAAAGGAGACTGCATTGAACAGCTCCCCACATGATTTGTGTGCCCATTAAAGACTGGGGTTCAAACCAAGGGGTTCTCTCTTGCTGTGTGACCTTCACTAGATTACTTACCCTCTCTGAGCTTCATTTACAAACTTATGTAAAACCTCAGTTATAAACTCATTTGTAAACTAGTGAAAATTCATGTTATTGCATCCACATTACATGTGCCATGCCCATAGTGGGTGGTCTAGAAATGACAGTGATGATGATGATGATGATGATGATGATGATGATGATGATTTCAGTATTGCCAAAGTCACCGCCTAGCACAAATAGTAATTGTGTTTAAATCAAGATAACTAGTTTTCCCTCTTAATCACAAACATTTGTATTTCCCATCATGTTCCTAAATGAATTAGCATCAAATGAGGACGGTCTAAGCTTCCAGCACACCCATATAAATAGAGAATATTAGGGAAACCCAGGAACATGGATTTTTGCTGGCCTAGAGGCTGAATTCAGCTGCCCACTGACTTCACAGCTGTTCCTGCCACCCTAGAGCGTCTGTCCCATCGGCTCTGTCCCCTCGCCTGGGTCTGCAAAGCTGACTCGGGGATTTTCTTATGAAAACGCCTGAGGGGCGGGAGGCAGGTCTGGTGGTTGGCTGGGGAAAACATGAGTAATGCAAAGCAGTCCACTTAGTAATTACTGCAAGAGAAATAAAAGTAAAAGCTGGTTTCTGTCTCTGGGGACTTGAATGATTCTGACTTATCATGTCACTGAGCAGAGTTGGGGGAAGAAGCCAAAACCCGGAATCTGCTGGCAAGGAAAAGAACGGAGAGAAAAAAAAAACGACAGGGAGGGGCGATCAGAAGGGGAGGAAATAAAAAGAGAGAGAGGGAAAGACAAGCGTCATTTAGGAACAGAGGTAGAGTGAAAGAAAGAACTCCAGGATTTAAAACCAACCATATAGTTCAGTCTTTTTTTTTAATCTTTTCTCATCCCCAGAGGAGATCCTTGTCCTGTCATTTTATTGACAGACGTGCTGCTGAGAGCTCTTTCCCCAGAAGTTGGCCAGGAGAAGCTGAAGCTCTGAATTTCTTCCCTCCCACATCGTGTGGTTTCCCTGGTAATGGATTGCTTCTTCTCTCTGAGGTACGTGCCCATGGTTTGGGGACAGACCTTCATTTTCAGGTCAGCTTAAGTCTCAGCTTTGGGGTGAAGATTGTTTCTTTCAGTCACCATCTCACATATCCTTTGACTAGCCTCACCAGGATCCAGGGGATCCTTAGATAGCGGTGATTAAGTTGGTGACTGAAAATTACATGCACATAGGCAGGTCTACTATTTAGCTTCATGGCTCAGAGCGTGACAGTTTTGACCTCCCAGGGTAGGAAAGAACTTGTGAGGTTTGATTTGGGCTTGCATTTGTTTTCCATGAATGACTAAAATGTTCAAGGTACATATTAATCTCATTGAAATACCCTGAAGTATCTTCCTTTCAACTCTCAAGAACTACAACTGCTTAACTCCTTAGCTGCTAGAGGACAGAAAACAATGAATTAACATGTCTGAGCAGCAGGCCAGGGTTTTCACTGATTTCTCATAGATAGCATTTCAACTTCAAGATGCCTTTGGAGGAGAGTCGAGGGTTCCGTCCAGAAATGTTCAGGTTCAAAATACTTAGAAAGGGGTGTTGCAGCAAGATTTTTACCAAGGGCCTGGGGTGGGGTGGGGGAATGAACTGGTAAAATTTTACTGAAAATCTAGCATGGTTATTATTTACAACATGTCATGGTACACAGAGTATTGACGTTCCTTATTGAGTTGAATGGAAAATTTGTGAATTGACAGCTAATCACTCTAATAGTTGATCTTACCTTTCTTTAATGTAAAAAAAGCATAAAATTATATACTAGAAAATTGTTGAATTTTTTTATTTTTAATTTCTTTTATCCATTCCTTTCAAATGGATTGGAGGACATTGCCATGTTTTAGATCCACAAATGCTAGCCTAATTGCCCCTGACTTTTTGCTGAACTGTGTCCACCATGGGCCCAGGAAGCTTGTTGCAGTGTTTACTAGTTACACAATAAAGACTTGTTGACTGTCAAGCTGATGTACAAGAACATCATTTGTACGCTGGCTTCTCGTCTTGACATTGATTTGGTGGGCAGTGAATGGGTGATAGTTTGGAAAGAATGCATGTTATGCCCGGAAACATTGGCAGAGTCCGAGTTGCTATGAATTGTGGGTTGAATTTTTGCAAAGTACTGTTTATAATGTAGTCACCTCTTGAATGGAGCCGTTTTTGGATTAGGATTGAGATTGGTCTGCATGCTTGGAGGCACGAGCAGCAACAGACAACCTAGTAAAACGTGTAGACCACCAGGGTATATGAAAGGCCGCAAAGTGCTTCCTGCTTTTTATATCTTCCCTTTCTTTATAGTTATTTGCTTTATTTTGGGTTTTTGTTTGTTTGTTTGTTGTTTGTTGCTGTTGTTGTGTTTGCCCAATGCAAGGGGAATGTGAATAATTGGAAAAAGAAATTACAGTTGATTTGCATATGCATCCATGCCTCTTGGAAAAGAACACAGTGGTGATTCCCATGCTCCTTACTTCTAGTTATAGGCTTCGAGGTAGTTGGCTGACGTCTCTTGTCTTCCCCTCCACAGTTTCCACACTGGCGAGACCCCCCAGGTCTAGTCTGTGAACTCAGCTAAAAAAACGCCACTGTAAACATGTCTGAAGAGCCTGTGAAGGAGGTCCCCGGGACCCCAAAGTCTCCCAAGCCAGGGACAATGGAGAAGAACCCCAAGAGTGAAGTTGTGGTCGCCACAGTCCCGCTGGTCAGTGAGATTCAGCTGATGGCCGCTACTGGGGGCGCTGAGCTGTCCTGCTACCGCTGCATCATCCCCTTCGCGGTGGTGGTCCTCATCACCGGGATCGTGGTCACAGCCGTGGCCTACAGCTTCAACTCCCATGGCTCCATCATCTCCATCTTAGGCCTGGTCCTTCTGTCATCGGGACTTTTGCTGTTAGCCTCCAGCGCATTGTGCTGGAAGGTGAGACAGAGGGGCAAGAAAACCAAGAGGCGGGAGAGTCAGACGGTCCTCGTGGCAAATCAGAGAAGCTTGTTTGCTTAGGACTGAATGAGACCAAATGGGATTTGTGGCTTCTTCCTGCCTCAGCCAGCTCACCCACCACTAGTGTGGGCAAGAATGGACTTGCCCTTGGAGCAGACTAGAGGAATGGGGTGGATTGATGGTGGGAGGATGGAGGAGGGTTCTCATTTGTGAGGAACGACTTGTATCTTCTCTACTGACAAACTTAATTCTAAGGGCTATTTCTAAGACTGAAAAAAAAAACCAACCCAGCTTTTGCTCTACCTTGAACTTTGTAGGGGTCATGGGAGGTGGGCAGCATTAGGCCGCATTTGGTTCATCCTGGAAAGTAGCCAGGAAATGATGAGAAAATAATCTGATGTTTCTGGAACACCAGTGACCTGCCTCCAGAGAAATAACCCGCACAGCTAAGAAGTTGTATCATAAAAATATTCTGCCGAGAGTCTCCATTACCTTGGACTTTGCATACTTCTATGAAATTCTATGGTCATTTCTTTTTTCAGTCAGTTGATTCTCTGGCATCTGTTTTATTTTTCACATTTAGTAACTCATAACTGGTGGTACTTTTTCTTGAAGAATAAACTAATATTTTTTATGTTTTAACATTGGACAATTTTAGATGATTATAATGATATGTCAGAAGTACAAAAGTAAAAGGTAAAAGGGGTAGCTACTAGATGACATGGGAGAGGAGGTTAAATTAATATTAAAATTATCTAACAGCACTTTTGATGATTTTTACATAAAAGTTTAATGTACATTTCATTCAGAATAATACATACTCATTGCTGCTGAAACTTCTTAGTGGCTGTTTCTGTTGTAGTAGTTATTTTTATTCACTGCAAATGGCCCATCTTCCCGAACCTCATCTGCAATGTCTCAGTTGTATTTTCCTCCATTAGGCTGTTGCTTATTCCTAACTCAACTCGAAGATTTTTATTTTTATCATATGATTTTCTTCATGATACCCAAAATGTTCTGGTAATTGTGTTTACTATATTCTAAAAGATTTCTATGTTATTACAATTAGGAAATCAATCATTGGGTCAGGAATTTTATAATGTGTTGTTAAATGTGTTCTACATTTTGAATCCGTCATTGACTATTTGCTTGATGTATTTTTGAGCACAACTATTCCACATACAGCTATGACTCTACCTCATAACCCTAGCCAGGAATATTCCTGGCCCATGTAGTTTAAACCCCCTTTAAGTAGAGTAGAAAGATAGTTAGGGATGAAGACTTTGTTTATATATACCTTGGAAAAACAAAGAGAAACAAAACAAGCCTAGGCAGCCTATCAAGGAATTTAATTAAATATGACAGGTGCCTCTGGTACTGACCTTTTACAGATGCTCAGGTAGATTTGTTAAGGGGGACACCTTCATGGCCTAGTTTCCCTGGCTTTGAAGGTCAGATGGCAAAAATCTGGAGTCACTGATTACAGTAGAGCACTCTATAATTATCCTAAACAAATGGATATCAGCAGTCCTCTGGACAAAATACAAGAGTGTGGCATTGTGTTTATTTTAGTGGGAGGGAGTCTATGCTTTGACACTTCTTTGCTGCTCAAAGGTTCAAAGGCTCCTCACTGCTGGATGAAGAAATTTCCCAGGCAAGTGTTCAAGGTTCTCCATGGTCTGATCCAAACAGATGTATCCAGCTTTCGTTTCTCTCCAACCCCAAACTCCTTATGAGTTAGTCAGACCAGGCGAGTCATCCTTCCTGGATCAGGCTTCGGGTTTCCTGCCTCCAGAATGCCATTTTCCCCTCTGCATCCCAAATTCTGCTTCTGGTTAGAGCCCCAAATTCAATGTGACCTCTTCCTAAAAGCCTTCCCTTCTATCTGACAGTAACTGTGCCTTCAAGAACCTTTACGTATTTACTCTCTGATGGCACCTTTCATTTTTCAGCATGTTGGTGGCATCCATGTTGTATCCTCTTCCAAAACTCCTTAGAAGTACATAATGTGTCCTTATTTCTTTTTACCCCGTGTGATGGCTAATCAAATGTCTTGCACAGAGGAGGTACTCAATAAGTGTTTGGGAAATGAACTCATGAAAAATCAGAAAGTAAGTGATTTATCCAGAATTATAGTCCATTTGTTTTAATCTCTTTCAAGAGAATACTTTGATTCTCAGCTCTCCCCAAAATAGGTCCTCCTGCTCTACCCTTTCTCTACTAGTATATAAGCATCAGGTCTAGGTGAATACTTACTGTCCTTGTACTTCTCCAGCCATACCTGCCCTTTAAATGCCTGAAAAGTACACTCATGAATTATTTAAGGCCACCAGGGGGCCTCATGCTGCTACCTGAATCCCAAAAGAAACACCATGGAATGACTTAAATTGTAATGACTGATGTGAGCTCGTATCTGGAGATAGAAATATCTTTCCTGGATGGGAGGACTTGGAGAAGATTCTCCATTGAGCTCACCCCTACCCCCAACCCTAAACCACTTCACAGTTGCTATTTCTGGGTTCTCCTTGAAAGTATGAGAAGGACTTATCCTGTCTAGGGAGCCTTTAGTCACGTTAAAGAGTACACATTCCTGCAAAGAGATAGTCCTATGCACAGAGATAGCTCTAGTCAAACCCAGACTTGAATTGTGATAGCACAATCATCCCACAGCATATGTTATATTATTAAACCATTGGTAAAGACAAACTTTGCCAAATAAATTTGGGCGAGCTTTGTCTTTACCAATGGTTTTGTAATATAACAATAAGCAAATGTTAAATACATGCATGTGCATGATACACACATATGTATATTAAAAAGACAACCTGGCCCTGTCTTGCAGCATCAAAAACTAGCTGTATCACCTAGTAAGATGTTTCCTAAACCCCACAAATCCCAGAATGCACAGGGATAACCTTTGACCTCATCTTGTGCAGTAGGTCTGTCCAGGTAGGAACCATATCACTTCTCAGCCTTTTGGCTAAAATCCAGTGCAAGTGAGAACCACAACTACCCAGGTAACTCTGATCTTCCCAACTGACTGTCTAGGGTGGGGGTGGCGAACCTGTGGCACACGTGCCCAAAGTGGCACGCGGAGCAATTATTTCGGCATGCAGAGCTGTGAATACCATTTACAAAATTATTGTTTATGCTCTTATAGACATAAAAATAATCGATACCTCTATCTCACTCGATGGGTTGGCACGCGAGTCGAGCGAGTATACTCTTATTTCATAAACTTTGGCACTCAATCGCCAAAAGGTTCGCCACCCCTGACTAGGGAGTCTTGCCTAGAGAAGGCAGTGAAGTTCAAGTAGGACATGTGCAAGTGGCCAGAAGATAAGCTCAGGACAGCCAGGTCACAAATCCCCAAACTTAGCTCTTTGTACCACCATCACCCCCAATAGAGACAGAGAAAGACAGTGACCTCCTGGGAAGTATTATAATTTAGAACTTGGAAAAGTCTGATTATGAATCCCAGCTCTCCTGTTAAATTAGGTAATTTTGAGAAGTTCAGCCTCATCTTTAAAGTATAGTTTATTTTTAAGAAATGATTTTGTAAACTATAAAGGACTACATAATTGCAAAATTGCTATTTATGATCATGTCTAATGCGGACTTCAGCTTCTTTCTTCATTCCATCTCCCAATATGTCACTGAGCATCAAGCAGCCCCCTGTTTTGGTTGAATGGCTGTCATCAGTCACTTTGTTTAACCTTGACATTATCCACAAGGCTTTCTAGACCCAAGACGATCTGGGGAAAGCACCTGTTCCACATGAGTCATAACTTACGTTTCCTTCATGCTGCTGACATTTTCAGGGCCTCCACATACCCCAGAGTCATTGTAACGGTATATTTAATATGAAACTTTAATTAGGTGTCTCAACAACAACAATGGACCCTGCGACTGAGTAATACTTTCCCCCACACCCACTGCCTTTCAAACCAATCTTATCCTAGGCTGCCCCACAGAATGGAAGACCAGGGCAGAACCTAAAGAGAAACAAAAGAAGTAAATTCCTGGTTCTTGGCTTTTGAACTTTCAAGGACATCCCAGAGATTTAAAGCTTATCTAAGGAATTTCAAGGGTAACTTTTTATATTTGAGTTTTCCAGTATTCCCTAACTTTTCTACTACTTAATCTTGTGTACAAGACCATTCAATGCTACCTGATAGTACCCAATATTCCTCACCACACTTGGAGACTAGAAGTGCAAGTGTCTACCCTGCTCTGCAGAGGAGTAAACTACAGGTCAGAGAGCAGAAGTGACTTCTTAATGTGTTACAGCAAGAGAGGTCCTTAAAAAGGATGTGTTTCACTTATTGCGTAAAGGCAATTATACTGACAAGTACATGGGCTTTAGAGACTGCACATACTGTGCCTAATGGATAAATTGGCCCTTTATCCAGCTAAGTTAGCCTCAGATGCCTAACCCACAAAACCATGAGATAATAAATGTGTTGTTTTAAGTTGCTAAGTTTTATAGTCATTTGTTATTCCATAATAGACAACTAAGATTGTGCTATTGTGAAAGTTCTTCTGCATGATTTTTGGTGTACATACATCTGTTGAGGACAGACCTAGGAGTGAAATTCCTAAATTAAAGGATAGGTGTATGGTCAGCATTACTGCCGAACAGTTTTCAAAAATGGTGGAATGAATTTATAAGTATTCTCCTACCAGCACTTCAAGAAAGAGCTGGATGCAGTCTATCTACTACATTGAGTTTTAAAATATTTTCCATCTTTTCCATTTTAGTCATTCTGGTTGGTGTAACACTTGCTTTTAAGGTATATATGTGGGCTGCCCAGAAAGTGCGTAGCCATGTAACCATTCTCGTTATACTGACAATGGCTGGATATTTTCTGGACAGCCCTCCTATTTAAGAAAGGGGGTATGGCACCAGAACTTGGGCTGTGATGGGAAAGAGCAGGCTAGACATGGGAGAAGAAATTAGAGTGAAAAACTAAGATTAAGATTGGGGTAAAGCAGCAACAGATACATTCTCAGGGAAGTGCTCTGGAGACCAGGAAACAGAGGGGAGACTGGAAGTTCGGCTCACCACCTATAACAGCATTTATCAAGCACTTACTCTTCCTTCACCACGGTGCTGAGTTTTGCATGAACAATCTCATTGGATCCTCACAACACCCAGTCAAGTAGGTACTATTATTATCTTCATTTTACAGATAAGGCAACTGAGTCACAGATTAAGCCAACTGATTGAGATGATATAGCTAGTAGCATAGGATCTGAGTTCAAACTCTTGAACCTGTTGCGTGGCCATCACCTTATACTCCCTCGTATGCCTTAGCCTTTCCAGGCCTGATTCTTGAATAAGTGTCTCAAGCAGAAGCTGAGTAGCACAGGATCAGGAGTCCAAGCCAAACCTGGAGCAAGTTCACAATCTTGAGAAACCAGGACTAAAAACATAGAGGACATCTGAGTCATTTGTCATCGGAAGCCAGGTCTTCTCACCATCACCTCCATATATTTGTAGCATGTTACAAATATCAAGGCACTCCTATTAGCAAACATTGAACTGACTCAGGACCTCGGCCACATCTTCTGCCACCAAAGCTGATGTCCCATCCTCAGCCTCCTTTAGTTTCCTGTGTGAAAAACACAAACCAGCTTTTGTCCGGAACTAGAGGCAGGGTCCAAGAGAAACACACAGCAGGAAAACTTAACACACTTTAGGGGCAGTCAAAGAAGGCTTCCTGCAGGTGGTGACTTGATAAGACCAGAACAGGGACAAGAGTCAGCCATGGTAAGGGAGTCAGGAGCCACCAGGGATGCTCGCAGAGGGAACACCATGCGTCAGTGCTGAAAGGTCATGAAGAAAGCTAACCTTGGGCTTTTCCACCTCACTGGATTATTGTGAGGCACAAATGAAATAACTTGCTAAAGGGATTTATCAACTGCAAAATTCCATCCAAGCAAAGAGGCCCAATAACTCCAGTATTCATAGGGCTCAACTTATGACTAGAAAATCCAATGTTCAGGTTCTAATCAAGCAGACACACTTTAATCTATGAGCACTACCCGGTTCATAACAATTCTTCCTCCTTATCATCATAACAATAATTATCTTCCCTGAAGACAGGGTGGCACAATAATGGTTAAAGGCATGAACTCTAGAGACAAATTTCTGGGACTTGAAATTCAGCTTTAGCACTTACTAGTTGTGTGTCCCTGTACCAGTCACCTTCTCCATGCCTCAGTTTCTTCTTCAACAAAATGGGAATAGTGGGACGCCAGGATGGCTCAGTGGGTTGAGCGCTCACTTTGCAGCACCAGGGATTGGGGATCGAATCCCGGCCCCGGCCCGTGCGAAACCATATGCTGAACTGGGAACTCCCCCAGTTCAGTTCTCTCTCTCTCTCTCTCTCTCTCTCTCTCTCTCTCTCTCTCTCTCTCTCTGACAAAAATAAATAAATAAATACAAATATATTTAAAATGGGAATAGTAATGGTACACCTCATAGGGTTGTAGTATTAGCTGACTTAATAGCTATAAAGTGCTTTATATCAATGACCAGTATCCAATATATTAGGTAGTACTATTACCTAAAAGATAATTTTAAAGCATAGTTGACATACATTTTGACTGAGTTTTTGTGACATATAAAGCTACAGAAGCCACCAAAAAATCCATTTAAGTGGGATATTATATTAGTAGAAAACCAGCGGTTTACTTCATGAATGAAATTATAAACACTGAGAAAAATTGAGTTGACACAGAAATGTGCATTCAGCCATATGTGGCAGGGACACACCCCTTCCAAATGCAGGGACATAGCAATGTTTTGTTTTCTCCGCAGAAGTTGTTTTTGTTCAGTGTATCTTTATTCAAATGTACAGATCTCACAAACAACCCTGATGCTATCAAGCTGCTTGACAGAGGGCCAGTTAGCATTTGCATGGTGCTCTGATGTAGACGTAGCACTTTCCCCTGCATCGCCTGCTTCAGAAGCTCTGAAATATGATCTTCATTTTTCCGTGAAGAAACTGAGGCTTGCTAGGTGAAATGGTTTGCTTGTGATCAAACTGCTCATGAACGATACAAATTATATGCTCCCGTCCTCAGCCTCCTTGAGTTTCCTATGTGGAAAACACGAGACTCAGAATATCAGATCACACCCACTCCAGGTCTTCTGAGTTTCCGTTTCATCTTCCCACACCCTCAGCAGCTTGGGCACTGCAGGCTCCTACAGAACGCCCTCCCTTGGGGTCCTATGCTCCCCGGCCATAGGCTATAAGGAGGTTTCAACACGTCTTGAATTTGGTTATACCTCTAGCTGTGCTTTATTGTTCTTTCTGATTGAATATGGATTTTCTTTTTTTTAAGTTGATGAGATTTTCATCAACTTCTGAAATAAAGTGTTTAGTTTTAAATCATGTAGAAAATATTCTAACCAGCTCTTGTTGCTTTTGTTTTTTGTTCTAAAATAATAGAAATTTACATCTCAATAGAGCTTTTGTCTCAAACAAGAAATAGTCTTGCTGAGTGGCTTTTCTGAGCCCTGAGTGCATTAAGACTCACCTCCAAGCTCTATAAAGAGCAGAATTCTCAGATGTTGAAAATCAAAGTGAGACAGAATCTGTATTTTAAAATAAAAACTTGGGGAAGCCGGGATGGCTCAGTGGGTTAAGCGCTCACTTTCCAGTGCCGGGGACCGGGGATCAAATCCCAGGCCCGGCCCGGGCGGACCCATATGCTGAACTGGGAGCTCCCCCAGTTCGGTTCTCTCTCTGTCTCTGTATCTCTCTCTCTGTGTGTCAAAAATAAATAAAATAAAAAAAATTTTAAATAAAAACAAACAAAATGTCCAAGAAAATGCAAATAAATAACCACAATGATACCTTCTTATTTCTCAACAGATTTACAATAAAGTAGAAGTTAGAATAATATAGTGTTGCTAAGGAAAGAAATTAGGTGATGTAGCCATATTTTATTAAAACTTAAATGCATATGCTCTTTATTCCAACTTTATTTTACTTCTGAAAATGACATACCTTAAAGTCATAAATAAAACATTCAAAAGCAATGTTTCAATGAATGATAGTGCCTCTATATTACATATACTATGTAGTTAATAAAATGAATGAGACAGAGTGGGATGTACTAATATTAATTTGGAAGAGTATCTGCAATATAATGTGTAGGAAAGTAAGCTTTCAACTCATACTATATTCAATGGATACATATAATATTCTTATAAAATAAATTAGAAGTGGATTTGAGCTTGTTCAAACAAAGAAAAATTATAGAAGAACATGGTTAATCATTATGAACATTTACTTCATTGGAATGTTACTTCAAGGAAAAGGAGACAATTCTTTTTAGACTCCTCTATATTATTTGAATTGTTATAATGAGCAACAATCAACTTTAAATGGACATAGAACGAGAGGGGGGAATAACGTGGTAATGGAGAAACATTACAAATAGAAGTAAAGAGCTAAAATTGATTCTGAAATACAGCAATGTGAGGAAATGTCTTTTTTTTTAAGATTTATTTTTATTGTTTTTGACAGAGAGGACAAGAGAGAGATACAGAGACAGAGAGAAGGGGGAGGGCCCAGAGCAGTCTCCATAGTTGTACATCACTAGTTTTTCCACATAGTTTCCTTCCACAGGTGGGTGAGGGGCTGCACAGGGCAGGAGCTGGACCGGGGTCTCACACCGGTGAGAACTGAACTGGGGGCACTCCCCAGTTCAGCATATGGGTCTGCATGGGCCAGGGCCAGGGCCAGGGCCAGGGCCAGGATTCGATCCTCGGTCCCCAGGGTTGCAAAGTGAATACTTAACCCACTGAGCCATCCCAGCTTCCCCAACATTTTTGTTTTTTAAGATTTATTTTTATTGTTTTTGACACAGAGAGAGAGAGAGAGACAGAGAGACAGAGATAAATGGGAGGGCCCAGAGCAGTTTCCATAGTTGTACGTCATTAGTTTTCTACATAGTTTCATTCCACAGGTGGGGGGTGGGGCTGCGCAGGGCAGGAACCAGCCAGGGGCCCCCCCCATGGAAGGCACGCCCCTTCAAGCTGGAGGGCCTTCCACATGGAAAGCATGCCCTTGCAGGAGTCGATTGGGGGCCTCCCACAGAGAAGGTTCACCCCGATGAGAACCAAACTGGGGGCACACCCCAATTTAGCATATGGGTCCGCATAGGCTGGGGTCAGGATCCAATCCTCAGACCCTAGGGATGCAAAATGAGCACTCAACACACTGAGCCATCCCCTAGGGAATTGATGATTCAGGCCACCTACCTTCCTTTTGAGACTGGGTTCCTCTCCATTCATTCATTCACCTACTCACTAATTTGCTTAATGCATAGAGAACATACAATGGGTTCAGCACAGCAGGTAGTGGAAATACAATCAGTAAAAATAAACATTTTGTGATTGCATTAAGATAAGTGTGGCTAAGGTAGTTCAGGCATAATCCTACAGAAATAGTAAAACCTAAATTAGGGTCAACTTCTCAATCTATGTATTAACCTCATATATTTAGATTGATTTCAGTACCTCTGGTATCAAGACAGAATGGGAACAAAATGCCTATGGTAATAAATACCTATTAGAGTCTCATGTGTAAACATAATAGGAGGGCAACCTACTTTCTATTGGTTTCCCCATTTTTTCTAAGTTAGTCGCAGAATTTTATAGGTTAAAGCATTATGTGTGTTTTGATCTCATTGCATTAGTTGTATTATAACATTGGCAAATTAATGAATCAGTTAATCATTCAGGAGGCAGCCACACCACAGAACTCTCTTTGCCAAGGACTATTGAAGAGTGGCAGAGATAACCCAAGCAGGGGGCTTTGAGGAAGCCCTTTGTGTGCTTCTGACGTGGAAAAGATCAACCCAGTGCTGAGTCAGAGGGGATCCAACACGCGTTGCTCCCAGAGTCTCAAGCATTTTCATGGGGAAGTGTAGGCCACATTCCCCACCCCCCACCCCCACCCCCAAAATAAATAGAATGACACTTCTGCTCCATCTCAGCCTTGCTGTGAGAAAAGCAAACACAGATGATGTTCCATTTCAAGTTCAAATACAGAATCCGTAGCTCCTTGTTTTGCTTGATGGGGCTCATGAATGAGAGTTCAGAGACTGGCAGCCTGCCAATCACAAATCAGTTGTGATGGTGTGGTTGTATGAGCCCAGAAAAAGAAGTAGAAAAGGGGGGAGGGAAAGACTCAGAAAAATGGTAAGTTTGGAGAAAGCATGACTGTGACTGTTGGTATTTCAAGTGTTTGGTACAGGCTGCCTATTTTTCATTGTTACATTTATTGGGGGTGCCATTGGTGAGTAAAAATTTACGTAAATTCTCGTGTACGGTTCTATAGAGTCTTGTCTATGTGTTTCATTATGTTCACCCCTCTGAGTCAGTACCGGTGGTCTTTCTGTATAGAGTGCCTAATCCAGGGAGAGAAGGGCTATTTGGAGGCAGGACTTGGGTTGCTTCACTCCTCTGCAACTAGACTCTATAATAAAAGTGCTTGCATCAGATGGAGGCTGACAACACATTTTCACACTTTCACAGTTCTAACTTAATCAGGGCAGGAAGCTTTTCTGTTGCGTCACTGGGAACATCTGACTCCAGGATCTAGTGTCAATCACTTTGCCTAAGGTCATTAAAAAATTCTAGGGTGTCCCCTTACAACATAAAGGCTTTGCCTGAGTGACAATTAAGAGGAAACACATAGCATGATAAATAATTGAACAGGTGGATTAAAGAAATGTCTTTCCTGTGCAAAACCAGGGGGGTGATTGACAGTTGGAAATCCAGCCTCTTTGGCCACCTTCCTCCACCTCGCAGGCTTGTCAGCAGCTGAAACTTGTTTTCCTTGACTTTCCCTTTCTTGGGTTTTCAAGGAGCCTCTTTGGCCTCATGGAATCAGACGAGCTGTAGAGAAAGGCCACAGCTCAGCAGGAGTTCCCAAGAACCGCTTTCCAGGGACGCCTGCCACTGACTGATGTCGTAGGGAACTGCCCACTGAGCGGAATTCTAGTTTGGACGTGGTTCGTGTGGGCCAAATCTACTGGGGATCAAATGGCAAGTCTGTCTGCTGTGTGATTTAAGAAATGCCCTGTTTGATTTGCCAAGGCCAAAACACCTGTGAAGCACCACTTGCATGTCACCTTTTCCTACAGGGTCTCCATTTGGGTTTTGAGTGACCTTTCTGACCTAGACCAACCAGATAGTTTACGCCTTCCTAAAAGGGGGCCCAGGGTCAAAGTCTAAACTGCATTGCTTATGGATAGCCTTGAAATATTTACCACCAGAGAATTCTTGTAACCTCGAACTGGTAGTTGCCCACCTACTGAAGCTTTGCCAATAGAGGATAAAAGGAGAGAGAGAGAAGGAATGAAGAAAGAGAAAAAGAATACAGCAAACAAGCCACCATCCTAGTTTCTATTTGCAGCCCCGCGGCAGTATTTGAAGTCCCCAGTGAAAATAAAACCCCGCTTGGAACTCCTGCTACCGTGGCATATTTTTAAATGGTTACAACAGGAGTCTGAGCATCCAGGCTGGCAAGGCCCAAGATTCCTGGGCAACTCTGTGGGTAGCACTTGACATTCGCTGAGCAGACAGACCCCTGCTTCACCAAGCAAGGTCAAGGAAACAAGTTGGGCTAATAAGAAAGGCAGAGGAAGACGATGACTTGACTAAGTGGATCCTATTTTCTAAAACAGAAAAGTGAACAAGACCAGAATTGTGTGGACACAGAATCTGAAGACCAAACAGATTTTTTTTTTTAAGAAAAAGTTAATAAGAACAATTTCAAACATATTCTAAAGCAGGAGAGAAAGGCATAATGTACCTCAAGTGATCCCTCACCTGGCTTCCACAATTATAGATTCAGGACCACTTTTGGTTTGCTTGTACCCTTCCCTCCAACTCTCACTTACTGCCAGGTATTTTGGAGTAAATTCCAGACAACATGCAACAGATGATTTAAAAGGCAAATTTTTATAAGGTTTATGACTTAGCAATAGGTTGTTAGTTAGTAAAGTTAAATACCATAGAAGACTGATTGGGATCATTCATTTCGGTTATATATTTTCAGAAAAGTTTAAACAATCTTTCCCTGCACTTTCTTCCTAACTAAATACTGGTTTCAGATTCATTTTGAAACACTTTTCTCGGTGGTGCTGTTTGATGGCTAGACAGTGGGTTATATGTGGTTAAAGAGCAGCCTATGGTCCTGCAGAAGGTGGAGCTTTGGAGAAACCAAGGAGAGTAATTGAGAAGGTGCTGACCCCAAGAATGGGTGCAAAATGCAGTGTGAGATTACAGAGGGTATAAAGGAGCAGGGAGATAGGAGAGCCTCAGCCGTTTACTACATGTTCTGCAGACAAAGATACCCTTTGATCTTCATCCTTCAGACCTTATTATTAATCTCCCCAGAGGGCTGCCCTTTTTTGCCTCACACACCCAATTCAATCCGGACTCACAAAAGAGCAAGGAAGCAGGGGGTCAGCATCTGACTACACTAACTTGCCCCAGCATCTCCGTAGCTCTGTCTTCTATTCCTTCCTCTAGGTAACAACATGAAAAATGTTTTAAACCAGACATTCAAAACACAGTGGCAACTCTTTTTCACTGTGCTCAGTAGAGGTAAAGACAGATTTAGCAAAGACATAAATTATGATGTTGCTTAAGGAGTTCTTGTTTTAATTGTGTGAAGATTCATCTCAGGGTTAATCCTAATTACCCCTTCACATTTAATTACATTTCCATAAATGAACATTAGGTGATATTATTTCAGGATTGTGTACATTCAGTTTAGTGGATTTTTAAAGCTTTTATTATACGCAAAGTGCTGTTGTAAATGCTAGAGGAAATAAAAAGTTGAATAGTAAATGGTCTCTGGGATCAAGGAGTTTGCATGTAACAGGATTCTTAAGGCAAGTATATACATGACCATAATGCCACAACAAGAAAAATACAAGAAAAGGAAACATGTGAGTGACACAAAATGTTATTTCTATCAGAATGCGATGAGGGAAATGTCCCTTTGATGAAAGTGGGGGAATAAATCCTAAAGAAATGTGAAGCGGGAGCAGGGTTTTAATTAGAGAAATTGGAGTGGAGAGAAAAGCATGTGAAGATGAAGGAAAAGTAAAAGGAAACAAAATTATATGAGTACAAATGGGACATGTTCAGGGAAATGCACGCAGCCCACGTCGGTGGGCATGCAGGCTACCGGTATGGAGGAGGAGCAGGAGAGGATTTAAAAGTCAAGCGGATTGTATCAAGGCAAATAACCAAGAAACCTGAAGCCAGAAGACCTGACCCTCACTCTCATCCCGAGCTGCACAATCATAGGGAAGTCACTGAGCCCTTAAACTTGAAGGTCTCCGTCTATAAAGTCAGGATATGAGCAGGGTCCATCTCCGGTTATTGTTGTCTCATTACCTTATCAGTGGGGTACAGTGGGGTTTGTCTGGACTGTGCAGGAGAAGCCAGGTGACTGTAGTTCACAAAGTACTGGAGAGGGGGTGGAATGCAGCCACTCCATCTACCTACTCTGAGGGGAGCTGGTGTCTGGAGGCTGCAACTGCTCACGAGAAGGAAGAGAGAAGAGAAGACCGCCTCTCTGTTGCTGGCCAGATAGCAGAACTCCGCCTGGGTGGGAAGCACACTTGCTCGGCCAGAAGCACCATTTTGTGTTGCCTTTGCTGGGAGGGTCACCTGCAGCTTAACTGCTGAAAAGGACTTGTGTTCTGAGCAACGACAACAGTTAGTTTGCCTTATGATGCAGCCAGCCCAGCCTTCATTATCCACTCCAAGGCCCTGGGCCTTTCCAGTTGAAAAAGTCTCCAAAGTGGAAAGAGAAAGGGGGTGGGGAGCATGTGACATGTGACGTGACCTGACAGCACTGGGATAGATGTGTCACCTCTGCGTTCCCTCCCCTTCCCAGGGTTATAAGAGCCTTTCCTCCTGGAAGGGGTGGAGTGAGAGCTGATGCCAATTTCACAGGTCACAGCGGGGTGTCTCTCCCTTCCTGGAAGGTCTGGCAACATCTCTCCTACCATTGTGATGAAGAAGAAAGCATTCAAGCATTCGCAAGGGTGATTATCTAATCAGGGGATCAGCTTTGGTTCAGGAGGCAAGCATTGGGGACTCTTAAAAAATCTCATAAAAAAAAAAGGCTCACATCAGGAAAGAGTGCCAATAATCACACCCTGAAGGGTTATTACACACAAGCACCACTAAGATTTGGGGGCAATTATTTGTAAGCACCATCAAATAAAATGGGGAGATCTTTATCTTGAGCACGTACTCCATTAAAGACTCTGCCAATTTCTCCTACTTGATTTCCTCCTGTTAAGTTACTGCACTGTCCAGTCCAATCTTCCCAAATTGTGGTCTAGGAGCCATTTGATCCAGATTCCCTGGGGTGCTTGTTAGAATTTGAGATTCCTAAGGACCACCTCAGGCTTATGGCGTCAGAATTTTTGCCGAATGAAACTCAGGAACTGAACTTTAAAGCATAATCTCATTAAGTAAAAAAGAAAAGTTAATGACTTAACATGTACTTATTACCCAGCTTTAATAATTATCAAGCCACAGCCCATCTTATTGGATTAATACCCTCACTCCAAATTATTTTGAAGCAAGTACCACAGATAATATGTCACCTGCAAATATTTCAGCATGGATCTCTAAATGATAGACTTTTTAAAAACTCTAAATACAACAATCATACATTAAAAATCAACAATATGGGAAAGCCGGGACGGCTCAGCGGGTTGAGCGCTCGCTTTGAGGCCACGAGGACCGAGGAT